>CAJNDT010000222.1:0-269752 GCA_905221615.1 Symbiodinium sp. CCMP2592 | reverse complement strand
AAGAAACCACTACGCAAAAACTAGACACCGAAAAATTGCATGCCCATGCATGCCCTAAGCCCTAAAGCGAATGATGCGCAGCACACCTTACACCTCAATGACACGAACTCAGCAGAAGCTGCGCAGCAAATCTGCACCGGAAAACGCAGCGTAAACGCCCTAAGCCCTAAAGAAAAGACTGGGTTGAGACCCCGAACTTCGAAAGAAACAGTGGGTGGCACAACTCACAACAAATTAGCAGCGAATCCTCGAGGGGCTGCCAGCACTTAGCCCTAAACAAAAAAGCCATCACCTGCAAGCACTAACCTTGAAATGCGCATGAAATAGACTGGGCGGCAAGCCCTGAATCCAAGAGCAAACGTAACCCGAAAGAAGCAACACGCAGCAAAACCTAAACCCTCAAGAACCGATGGGCGGCGTACCTCAAACCTCTGGTACGCTTGCCCTAAACCGTGAAAGGAGTGATGCGAAGCAAGCACCGAACGTCACACAGCGATGGTATCAAATCCTGAACCGAGAAAAAACGAGGTAATAGTATGGCGCAGACCCTGAGCAAGAAACGGCAGATAGCAAACCTTCAACGAAGTAAAACGATCATCCGATAGACAGCGAGTCCTAAACTTCTAAACATCAAAAGCAGGGCAGCGAACCCTGAACCAGAAGCGAAGCGATTGGCAGGAAACCCTGAACCCAAAGACAAACCCGAAACCCTGAGATAAACTTCACGACGGGTGACAACACCCCAATCTCGGAACAAACGGTGCAGCACAAGATTCACCAAAAATAAGAAGGCTCACAGATACTTATCGCCCTGTTCTACCTTGCTACTTCGCATCGCTTCTGGGGCAGACATCGGCTAAGGTGTTGCCAGTCGGCGTGGGATCACCGGGCGTTGGTTGCTTTCGGGCTCGGGAAATGATCGACAAGCGCTCCTTTTCGGTTTAGGCTTTGCGAACCCCTCGTTGCTGGTGGCTGAAGCTTCCTTCCCCTATCTTTCCCGCGAATTCAGGTACCTTGCTGCCCATCGTTCCTAGGGCTGCTCTAGAGTTTAGGGCAGGGGCTAGTACCACATAATTTCCATCCAATTGCCTGCTACTCAAACTCTTTTGGGCTGGGTTTACATCCGTCGTAGCTCGCTGTTCTGCACTCTCTTCTCGATCCTAAGACGCTGTGTTTCGACTGGAGTGACAGCAGAACTAAGGCTCTGGCTGGTGGGTCCGCGTTGGGAGGGATTCCTGCAATGGCCAAGTCGCGCTGCTGGGCCTCCCTGATCAAGGCGAGTATGCGTCCATTGATTCTCCAAGGTACTCTTCCCAGGAAGTCCTGGAAATCGTGTATCTGCGTCAACGTTTTGAAGTGCAGAATACTGTCTGCAATGCATGGGCAGAGAAGTCCATAGTTGCGGCGCTGCGCGACGCACTGTAGGATCTGAGCTGCGTCATCTGCTCGGAGGTAGTTCGCACGAAAGCCGACTTGTGTAAGATGTAGGGACCTGGATACTGTTGGTAAGCTTGCATCGACAGTGGTTTCGGCAGGCAGCGAACCTTGAGGAGAGTCTCCACATGGCTGCCAAGGCAACGGAGGAATTACCATCGGCTGCATCTTCGGCTTGATGAAATGTAGCATGTCACCCTGCCCAGTAGTGCTTATACAAAGCCAGACCTATGTGAGCGAAGACCGCAGACTGTCCTCCGACTCCATTTTCGCCCGGGCCAGTGGGTGTAGCGACAGATATCCCACGACCTGAGTCAGTAGATCTGTAGCAACATCCGACATAGTGGTGCGACCCGGAGCTCATGACATCTACAGCTTGAGTGCACAGCCTTTCTGCGCGTTTCCCATCGCTTGCCATATACCAAGGCCTTGCCATCCAAAAAAAGCGACATTCACGGCATTCACACTGCCATCCTAGAAGGCCTTCTCCAGAAGCTCCTCCCTGCGACGGAGGCCCACAGCTTTTCAACACGGCAAGCAACGCTTCGCTGTGGCCGGCCGAGCCTTGGCGCTACGTCCGGCAGCAGCCTCAGTCAGATGCAGACTTGTGCGCTCTCGATGCGAGTCATCGTCTGCTGCTAGACGTTCGGGTCGCCTTGCAACACATAATCACGACATGCTCGGAAAGAGAAGTTACTCACCGAATTGACACGAACGTTTCGCCGCGCTTTAGTATGGAGACACAGAGTGCCTACCGGAAACGATTCTAAGGACCGTAATCAGGAGTTCCAAGGGCGAGATTGGGGACGTTCCAGAGCGTCGGCACAGCCGACTGACAGCCGACAGCAGGTCACGGCTGTGGCGAAGTTTGCGAAGTGTGCAAAGTGCATGACTTGTCGCATGTCTCAATCGTGAATCTTGGCTGCTGGCCCATCGGCAACGACCTCAACGACTTTCGGAAACGTGTGCTCAGGAAACTGCCCCAAGCGCACAGGCCTTGCTGTCGATGTGCATCGCAGGCACGCGCAGCGCCGAGCAATCGATCAGCAAGTCCACCAGTGCTGCGCCAATAGGCACCGACTTAGTGCGGTCGCGGAATGCCTCGCATCAGCGGCAGTCTGCGAAATCAAAACAAACGTCATGGCACGGTCTTTCGGCTAGGCCTGTCTAAGCCTGCGCATTTCCAACAGCTGCGGTTTCATGGCTCCTGTTGGTTGCAGGGTTGCTAATGCCCAACGCCGCAAGACAACAGATTCAGATGCTTGCAAGCTCCTTCAGACTTGGTGCCGTGGCCACTTTCATGGGCGGCAATGCGCTGCCACATTAGCTCGTCTTCAACGGCCTCACAACAAAGAAGCGATCAGTCCATGGTGCCACAACGAAACCAACCAAGGAAGCACAATCATGGCATCGGAGGAAGTTGCTGAGGCTGGGGACAAGCAGTGCCAGCAGGACGGGGCAACAACAAGTCCTAACAGAACAACAACTCGATATTGTAAGGTGAGGGAGCTTACCAGATCAGCAACCAAAACCGCAAGGTGAGACGCATCTAAACCCACCAAGATCCAGAATCATGCCAACACGCTCTGAGGTGGCTTGCGCACGGTGCATCTTTTCGTCAGTCCCCACAACACCCGGTGCTGACGGGCCGGATGATGCAACGAAAGCCGCAACCACAAGTGTGCGAGTTGAGTTAAAGGCCGAAGAGCTTTTGCTGCTGAGGCGCTCGAACCGGTGCACAGTGCGAAGTGCGAAGGAAGGTTGCGGCTTGGCTCAGCTTTCGATTCTGGGCTGGCAAGCAATAGCCCGGGTTCTGCTGACTGGCCGGGGCTTGGATCGATCCGAATTGCATGTCATCATCGCCATGGGGCTTCCTTAACAGCATGACTATCTCATGAAGACTATCACTAGCACCATCAGCATACCAGCATCAGCACAATCATCGACAGTAGCACAACAACCAATGCATCCACCACCATGCATCCGCCACCACCATCTCCCCTCACCTTCGCATTACTAGACCCAAGAACGCCAGCAGTCAACAACAGCAGCCACGTATCCTGCTCCCGGCAGAATAGGAAACCATCGAACAACAGCCTTGCCAACCGGGATGGGCCGAAACGCAACTCCCTGGAATGCCAAGCGGAGGGCCTCTCCAACTCTCGTAGCCGCTGTTGCGAAAGGAACTTCTCCAAATCGATTCTGGCGAGCATTTTCTTGCATTTCATCCTTGTTCCGAAAGCACGGCAACATGAGCAAGTTCAAGACGTTCTGGCAAGTGATGATGGCCAGGAGCTCTGGCTCCAGTCCTAACCTGGTCAGAGTGATGAAGGTCTTCGATCCTGCTCCTGTACGCTGCACAGCTTCTCGGTCTGAGAGGACGTTGGCCATGGCTTCGACCCAAGGCATCCATAGGCGCTTTGTACCTCCAGTCAATGCTCCACGTCCCGCATCTGCGTGAACCTTCTGTTCTTCAAGAAACTCTCGAAGAGCTGCTGTTTCCGCGAGATGCTCCTTGGGAACGCGGGTTGCACCCGCACACACACACACACACTCACGCTCACATACGTAAACATGCATAAACACGTACACCCATACATAACTACATACATACATATACATATATATATATATATATATAATAAGTATAAATATATATATATATATATACACACACGCACATACATTTACGTAACGTATGTAAACAGAAACTGAATTCCAAAACCTGCGGGCAAACAGATTACGTCATTATGTAGCCCAAGATACGATTGCAAACTCCCGACGCCTCCACGAGAGCTCATGATGAACACAAGCTTCCACCTTCAGGTGCAGTCTCTTTGAACAAGAACAAGCATGGGCCCTACTTTCAAAGATCTGTACGCTCGTTGAACTGGGCTCGACAAAGACATTTTGGGAAGCTTCGGATGATCCACATGCGATGTCAATTGCCTGAGCCTCTGCTGTGAGGATGGGCATGCGGCCGCGGCCATAAAGCTGCTTCCGGATCTCTTCCAATGTTTCGGAGTCTTTGTCGAAGATCGACGGATCTTCCAGAAATTGCTGCAGCCTCTCTGCAGGTAGATCCTCCATCAGGATACCATGCACGGCGAGCAGGTGCTCGTCCAAGTCTTCTATGACCTGCACATGTGTTTTCTGAAGGAAGCTTGAAACCATCCCCTACTCGACATGTCCCTGCCTGGATGTCAGTACCGGCAAGGTAGGAGCCAATCTTGTCTTGCAGCCGATCCGCCTCGCAAGAATCATCACCGTGTACGACAGAGGCACAGTGCAGAGCCCTGCCCTACACTATGTGAACAAGGCATCCTGCAACTTGGCCTGAAGAATGCCGACGCTTGCTAGCTGTTGGTGGACATCTTCCAAGGCGTGGCTCGCTCTTTCCTCCCGCTGTCTCTCGCGAAGCGCGGCCTCCGAATGCAGACTGACCAGTCTTGATTGACACCGCCCTTGCTGATTCTCGGAAGGCCTGAAGCTTGACAAACTGCGACGCAGGCCCTTCCAAAGTGTTAAGCCGCACCGGCAACCTAGGCAGAGTCCAAAGGTACACCGTAGTGAAACTATATACACGTGGCACTGTATGACGTGGAACTTGAACATAGAATCACACGTGCATTCGAATGGCTCAACAAGTATGGCTCATGCGATTCCTCTGGAGAACAATGCCGTGTTGGGTCGCAACTTTCAGAGCTGTTCCCAGCCAGGCCCGCTAGCCAGTACAGAAATGAGTTCTCCACAAAAGCGGGTGCTTTGTGACGGATATCATGGGGCGTGCTAAAACCATTGCGTAAAGAAATGGTCCGTTTTTCGAGGTGTTGGAGCCCTGCCTCTGTGAAAGCCTTATATCTTTTCGAATCGTGGCCTTGCACGCAACCGTTTGAAACTGGCCGGTCACACTGCAAAAGGCATGACAAAACGCATCCTTGTTCAGAACCCATCGTGCCGATACACCTGCCTGATCAGCCCCTGAAGCAAGGTCTTGTCCATGCGCTATCGGATATCAGACGCCGAAACGACAAGGTCAAGAGCGAAGACGAGCAGAACTAGCACTTCCGGCTTCAACAAGCAAATAGCACACAACTAGAAATTCGGACCCTGACAGGTGACTGAAAACCAACGATCGAATCGGCAGGCCTTTCCAACACTTCATGTGTACAAACCTGGTTGGGTGCCAGCTTCTTTCGTGCATACCAGTATCAGTTATATATTTCTATATATATATATATATATATATATATTTATGCCGGGACTCCCGTCCGGTGCGGGCTACATTTTCGAGCCAACGCTGTGCTGAAGATTTGGTTACGAGCTGTTTAGGGCTTACAAAGCAAAACACCTGAAAAGATTGCCTTACGAAGCCAAGCTGTTCAAAGTGCCACTGCCAATATTGTGGCAGTGGGCCTCGAAGTGTCTACACCAAACCAGATTTGGGAGGCCATGTCGCGGCTTGCGATTGTTGGTCGCAGGCGGTCCATCTAGCCAGCGAACATCCGGGGAGCCGACTGCCACCTTTGTCAACATAGCATCTGGCGAAACCGGCTGGCGCCACGAAACTTGTGTTCTGGATCGCTGTGCTTCCGGCTTGACTGCCGGTCCATCTTCTGCATGTCAACGGCTTGTACTGCCATGCCAACACCTGGTGCACGATTTCGCGAAATTGAAGATTGTCGAACAAAAAATCATGCTGCAATGCTGCTTTCAACGCACTTAGAGTAAAAGGTCCCTGTCCTTGCCTTGCGTCTTCCAAGAGCTCGCTGCCAACGTGAGAAGACGCGCATGTGCTTAAGCTCTCATGCGATGGGTCATCTTGTGAAACTGAGTGCTTCGGACCTACAACAATTATTTCAGGTTCACAATCTGCATGGTGACATGAAGGTCTGTCTACACAAGGCCACCATATTTGCATGCAAAGGAGATCAGGGTTTTGGAATACACAGAAGCCCATTGATCACCATGACGGTCACTACGTTTGGACCACTCAACGTTTTGCCGGAACAGTAGTGCCGAAACCTTAACAGTAGATCCCCAAAACCATTCGCTGAGAAGGCATTGTGAAACAGCTATACGGTGGACTCGCTGATGCTCGCCTTCACTTGTGACACCTGTCGCAGAGCAAACAATCTTGAGCAGGCCCCCTTTGGCCGTGCGACGTCTCTGGTGTGACCGTTGCCGCACTACGTGCGATGTCCTGACGGTTGCGAAATCACAACCCTTGCAACTTTCTTAAACCAAAATCGTCCCACATTTCCTTCTTGCCAGAAAGCTGCGGGCAACCACAAAGCTCGCCCGCTTCCGTGACAGTCGTCGGGCGTCGGCTGAATGAATGTGTGCGAATGGGGAGTTGTGTTCGAGACCAGGATTCATTTGACATCACATGCATCGAAACATGCGAAAGCATTCACAACTCATCTAATGCATTCCAAAATGTACACACATAAATGGAAGTGATGTACAAAGCGACACTCTTTTCCTCACTGCCGGGAATGCGGATCTGATCAGCGCGACATCGGATGGACAGAATGTGCGGGGCTCTTAGAGCCGCGTCAACATCGGCATCCTAAACTTTTAACTGAACAGCTTGCAGGGAAAACTCTGAATGTGCCACTCTCGTAGTAACGATGACGAAGGACACTGAGATAACAACGGTAGTGATGCTTGTCACAAAATCGACTTCAACATGTGTCCCCTCTAAGTAAGGCCAGACCTTCCATGCGTAAAGCATGCAAAACGGAGGGCTTCTGGGCAAGAGTGCAATGGGCTGGTAGAGCTCCAACCCTGCTAAATGCTGGCCCTAGCGGCCCCGGTAAACAAGCGACGGCAGTTACTGTAACAGCGTCGAGCAAATCCAAAAGCGGTGCTCTGCAATGGAAGCTCCCCGATGATCTGAACTTAAAAGCCCCCGCAACATGCAGGGTTGCAAAAGCTGCTCGCTTTCCCGGGGTGGCACTTGCACCCCTGCCCTCAGAACTCCACGACAAAGATCTTGTGGGTGGTTGCGTCGCGGACGATGGTGGGCGAGCTGCCAACATTGGCACAACCCCATGTGTTGAGGTCAGACGCCGTTTGAAACTCCGCTTGATTCTCAAGCCCGGCTTCGTTCTTCCACAGGTTGCTGCAGAGATCGAGATGGTTGCCGCACTGCGTGCACGTGCCCACATAGTGAAGCTTGGCCTTCTGCACCACGAAGAGGTGGCCATCTTCCCAGGTAGTGAGCGGTGAGGCATCGAGCTTGTCACAGCCCCACTCTGATAGTGGGGTACTGGTCCGGTAGTAAGGCTTGAAAGGCTGACCTCCCGGGCACAAGTCGCGGTTGCACTGACTGCAGCTGGCCACCCAGTGGATGAAGTGTCCGGGCTCGTTGTCTTAGTTTCACAACGTCACACTCCCACGACCGGTAGCCTTAGCAAAACAACACAGACAACACAGCTGCACTTGCATCCAAGCATCTGCTTGGCACGACGGGCCCCTTTGGGCCGATGAAAAGGCACGTAACGCAAACGTTCCTGGGTGTCAGTGAACCCCGAAAACCAAAAAGATGCTTTCTTCAGGACCTCCTGGAAATGGCGAGAGCCAATTGTATGTCTGAGGAACGAAACTAGCAAAGACTTGCAAAGCATCATCCCTCAACGCTGACCAAGGCTCATGACATAACCAACAAGGAAAGAGGGGACGATGTCAATATCCTGGGCGACGACCGCAGCTTCGTCAGCTTTGGCAACCAAAGCGCTCTGGTGGAGCTGCTGGAGCTCCGAGGGAGTCAGAGCTTCTGCGATTTTCGCCACGGAACTCACGGTCTCCTCGCAAGCTCACGTCCAGGAACATGCCTGAACCCCCAATCCCTTCACCTGAAACAGCTTAAACAGAAACCTTTCAGAAACCCTTCAAAGTCATAAACCCCAAACCTTCAAACACTAAAACCCTGAAAACCCTTGCAGAGCACCACGTCCTCCAGGGTCGCTGGTGAACCAGCCAAAGGCTTGGTGAACGATCCAAAAAGCTTGAGAGCGGGGCCTGCTCAGGGTGTCAAGAAAAGGCGCTGACAGCCTGCAAGCGGCTTTAGGTAGGTGCGCGGGCTCATCGCTAAACCGTAAACCCAACCTTCAAAGCCAGCTCGTCTGATCCCGGAACCCCCTAAACCCTAAATCCTGCACCCTAAACCCTAAACCCAAAAACCTCTTTAGACATCCCCGCTGTTGCCGCTGAGAACTGGCTTCAGGTCCACGGCAATTCCTGAGATATGTCAAGTCTCAAAGACCTCAAAGGATTTAGGGTTTAAGGTCCTCAACGCATAAGAGTTCAGAGCTCGAAGCGCGCGGTCTGAGGCAAACTGAAAGATATCTGCGAACATCAGCATCATTCCGGGGCTGCAGCGATCAGAAGCATGCAAAGCCGCACCACACAAGGGTGATTATACATCAAATCGCTACATTGAATGTAGCGCGACTGTTGAACATTGCTTGACAGACACGCCTCACCAAGTTAGTCTAATTAGCGATCTCCACTGTGTCACTTGCTCACACATTGCGTGTGCTGCCTTGGCCTTCCGTGGCTTGGAGTGCTCGCTGGACCTGGGCTGGAAAGATTCATGGCAAGGAAGTCGGCGTGCGCGTCCTCCGCTCACCGTGGACGTGCAGGCGCAAGATCTTGTCGGCGACTCTTGCTCTGGGGCAGAAGCTCTCGTTCGGAGCCTGGGTTTACACCAAAGACTTGCCATGAAAGGGAACGAGGAAACGCGCGGAGCAGTGCATCCGAGATGCTCGAATCACATGCCATGCCAGGCGCCCCATGCCCGACCCCTTTCCGAGCCAGAGACAGCCTCGCAGGCATCGCGACGGTGATTCATTCCGCTGCACGTGCTACTGGCCCACCGATTCTTCACGGACGGTGCCCTACGCTCAAGTCTCCGCGGCTACGAACTTGCAGACGGCTTTTGGTCATCCGTGCTCCGCTGCTAGGAGCTTGCAAACGGCTCTTTTGTAGTCGCTGGGGAATTTTGTAGTCTCAGCGGCTACTCTTCCGTTCCGGAAGCTCTCTTCCGGAGGCGAGTGCTCGGACTATGTCCCCAACATTTGGTGCCAATTTTAAGCCTCAAAACATGCTTTGGGCCGTGCATCCACCATTCTACCTTGCATGGCATTCTATCTCACTCGAGAAAGCGCGTCCAAAGGATGGCTGCTCCATTCTGGAAGCCGTAGTACATCGTCAGGCTCTGAGTGTCCCAGACCCCACTGCCTGAGACCTCGTTGTCCGGGTCCGGTCGCTCCTCGAACTCGATCCAGGTCCCGTTGAGATCTGGGAACTCATACCACTGCCAGAAACGCGGGGTCGGGGGTACTGCGCTTTGGCGCCGCCCACTTGCGACGATCATCGCCTGACCTTGGCTTCCTGTCCAAACGGCGATTTGCCCGTAGCGGGCCTCCGGCAAGCCATCATTTCCCTGTGTTGCGGGTGTCAGCTGGTCCCATAAACCGGCCCCGATGTTGTAGGCCCACAGCTCGTTCGTGTTCCCCACCCCTTGGACCACCCCTGCGAAGACGATCATGCGGTAGCTCTGCTCGACCAAGACGGCTGAGTGCCCCCAGCGTGGCGCAGGATAGTTTGGCGGCCCCACGTTGTCGGGCTGGAGCTCTCGCCAGGTGCCGTTGCCGGGAAAGAAGGCATACAAACCTCCAAAAGTGCTACTTAGGAAGTTTCCACCGTAGATGAGCATCATGTCGGCGCCGTCCTTCTGGACTACCACCGCTGTGTGACGGCGACGCTTGGTAGGTGCAGACGGAGCCGCAGCTGGCGCCGCCAACGTCCACATGTAGGTCAAGCCTGTGCCAGTGAGCAAATACACATCATTCGGAGCGTAGGCGGAGTTTTGGATGCTGAATCGGCCTCCAAAAACCAGAGAGCCACCAACCTCTGGCGAATAGGCAAAGCTGGCCTCATATCTCGGCCCTGGGCCCGAGACCGCGGGCGTGACATCGGTCCAATTGACAGGTCCGAGCTGTGGCCTGTAGAGCCAGACCGCGTCTGTCAGAAAGCCTCCGAAGCGTACGAACTCTGATGGCGAGGTCGTGTAGGACAGCATGGCGAGGCGCTGGGGTGGTGTTGGGCTTAGCTGCGTGGAGCCCCATGGCAAGTCCCACGGCACTGTCGTTGTCGTGGTCGTGGTGGTCGTTGCTGGCTGCAAGACTGCACCGACAGCTGTGAGCGTTCCGTTGCAGATTTGTTGTTGGATGCCTGGGAAGAACGTCGGCAGGACTGCAAGGAACGCCTCCACGAAAGCCTCCGGATTGCTCACGAGCTGGGCAACGACAGCGACAACCCGAGCCTCGTCGCTCGCAGGAAGTCTGACATCAAAGCGCATGTTCAGCAGGAGGGTCCGCAAGAAGTCTGGGTCAATGCAGGTAAAATTGCGATTTTCGGCCTGGTAGTAGACGACCTCTCCCGCATCCAGCTGCAATAGGTCGAAGGCAACTCCGGGTGGATTCCGAAGGGTGACCGAACTCACCGGCACACTGACGTAGTTGGCATACCAAACCACCAGCTGCTCCTGGCCAGTTCCGTTGCTGAGCAGCGTCTCGATCCTGTTGGGATCTGGCGATGGGGTTGTCTGCGGCAGTGCACAGTTTTGATCCGGGTTGCTCGGAGTGGCAGGAAGTTGTTGGAATTCGACGGGGTTCACGCCGCCTGCAGACCCAAACATGAAGTAATCGTACTTGGACTCGGCTGTGCCAAAGGCAAAGGTTTCTCCACGCTGACTTGAAGACACCACGTTGTCTCCGGGGCATGAGAGTTGAGCCATGCTTCGCTCAACAGATTCACAAGGCCGGGTCCAGAAATAGGTGGCCGACGACGGCTTAAAGGGGCGTGCTCCGATCAGGTTGCCGTCCGACGTTATGTCCGCAGCATTGATCTCGGAAGTTCCGAGGTTCACGCCGGTATCTGTGAACTCCAAAGTGGCCGTCGGGGTAACAACGCTGGGCAAGTCCACAAAGAAGACCCGTCCTGCACCAGTGGTTGTGATGATGTAAACGCGCCCAGACGTACCAAGAGCCTCTGCCGGGGAACCCTGGTCAACGAAGATGGCATAGGATGAGAAGGCACCTCCACCAGGAAAGTTCACCGTGAAGACCTCCATGGTCATGCTGGCTATGTCGCTCTTGTTTGCGAAGATCTCGGAGACCCTGGTGATGACCACGCTACTGCGTGGCTTGAATTTGAAGAGCCCTTCTAACTTTGGCCCCCCGTCCAGAATGAAGAGGTAGGAGTTCTCGGGGTCCGGGCCGGGGCCGATGGCCAAGTCTGACCAGGAGATCGCCGCAGGCGGCCCTGGGATCTGGAGGAAGAGCTCCGGCTCGTCGCTGATCCGTTCCTGGGTGAGGTACAAGTTCGCCGGGTTGCCCCTGTCGTCGATAGGTTGCGAGGAGCCTGCAGGGGGCATCACCCACCAGCCGGGATTCTTCCGGCTTTTGGCAAGACCAGCCGGCCCTTGGTGCCCCCACTCGGGCCCACCGTAATCCACCCCGAATTCTGATAGAGGTTTGCACACCGTCAGGCTGGTGCCCTGCGGGGCTCTGTGCCTTGGTGGCCGTTGTGCCGGTGCCCCAAGGCTCGTCTACTGGTAGTGTGCACCAAACCGCGCAGTGCATCGACAAGGCGACCCGGTGAATGGGCTGCGGGGCAAGCTGTGCAAGGCACGGACACTCTCGGGTTTGGCAGTGAGGCGAGAAAGGGTGTGGATGCATCGCTTGTCCCCGCCAGTGGGCTGTCGAGAGTCGCCGGTGCGGATGACCAGTTGGGCTTCGGCATTTGCAAGTATATCATCGATCACAATGACGTGCGCGTTGCCGAGGAAAGCTTTCAACCTCGCTATAGGAGGAGTACCGCAGTTGGAGTGCAGCCGAGCCTTGCGTGAGCAAAAGTATGTGCGCACTACCAACTGAGGGAGAAGCACGGCGTGCAGCGACCTCGCATGCCTGGCTGGGTGGTTCCAATCTCACCCCTGCAGCCTTGTGCTCAGCTGCTTCCGTGAAAGGCACATGATCAAAGCTGGGGTCAACCATTTCGGCATCGCCAGAGACCCTCCGAACCACGATGAGTGGACGCAGCCATTCCGGGGCGTCAGCCAAGAGGTTAGTGGCGATACGGACCACCGTAGGATGAAGCTCTAAACACGCCATGCTTTAAGAAAAAAGCAAACTAGAACCCTAAGCCCTAGCCCGCAACCCGGAAGCCTCGAAACTTAAACCCTGCAACCCTAAACCCTCATGCCCTAAACCTTTTAGTGCTGAACCGCAAATACACGCCGAGATTCCACCGCCCCAGCCTTTTGGCGTTTTACCACTAGCCTTCACCTGGGCTCTTGCTCGGGTTTAGGGTTTGGGGTTTAGGGTTCGGAGTTCCTCAAGTTGCCATAGAAGAGTCTTAATTACAAGGGTTTTCAGAATGCAATGGATTTTTCGCATCTTGAAGATCTGAGGTTGCCGTGAAGGGATAGAGCAAGCAGAATGGTTTCTGTATTATGGAGACCAAACTAAGCTCCTTACCAAAAAAACCTTGCAAAAGCTCTTCTTCACCAGAACCCGGTGACCAGAAAGCCCTCACTGATGGCTTTGTCGTTTGCCACGGGTCCCCAGCCAAGGGCCATAACCACGGACTTCGATTGGGGCTTGAAAGGCTTCTTCAAGATGTCCTTCCATGTTACCCCTTTCAGGCTTCTGACACATGTTAACATGTAATATATGACATATTACAAAAAACTCGAATATTTCATGTGTAATGCATCGTAGAAGATATATGTGTGAACACGCATGTCTTAACTGCGGGCATGACATCACCGGAAGCTTCCAAACAAAATCTGAGATGATCACCGAGCATCCCAATCCATGCCAAAGTTGAAGGACAAATGGGGGTAGAAGAAGCCTCCAATGCACATGAAGCGCACCTGGATTATGAAAGCAACGGCATTACCGGTGGTGGACGCGCCCGGGCTGCCCTGATGCCTGGGAGTTCCAGAGAAAGACAAGGACCCTGTAGAAAAGGGAGAAGTACTACTTACCTCAAGGATTTCCCAAAAAGGGTAGAGTTTAGAGCCTCCGAACATCCGAACGTCCGACCCCCCCCTGGGGGCCTGCTGACAAGCGCGAAAGCAAGCTCCGCCACGATCATGCCGAAGTTGGCATCGCACTCGACTCCCCCGAGCTCCGAGGATGAAGCGACCAGACCTCTATCCTCTTCAGAAGGATCGTAGTGGTAGCTACTACAGTAGGGTTTAGGGTTTGGGGTTACTATACTGATTAGCTTGGAGTTTAGGGTTCAGGGTTTACGATGACTCTTTGCACACATTGAACGCTTGAGGTGGCGTAAGTCAATGTCTGTCACAGAAGACCCAGTCCTGCAGCAGGGAGAAATGGTTCTTGGTGATGTCCGTGAGCTTCGTCGTGATGGTCTTGATAGAAGCCACAAAGCTCGCACCAACACCACCCAAGCCAGCCATGGAATATCGGACTGTTGCGATCATGCCATTCAGAGGGGCCCTGAACTCTTCTGGCACGCAGACTTGCTGCGTGTTCACTTGCAGAAAGGGCGTTGGGAGTTTGTTGTACTTCCTCTCGATGCACGACTTCAGCTTGTCCACGGCACTGTTGAAGTTCTCCTCGATCTTCGTCAGGTCCTCGAAGATTTTCTTCACCTTTTAGGGTTTATGGCCGTTTAGGGTTTTAGTGTTCAAGTTTATGTGCCATCGTTCGGACCGTTTAGAACCACCCTCACCGCGTCCCATGCGCCACAGTCGGTCACCGAAAAGCCGAGTCTGCCACTGTCCTCAGGTGAGCAGAAGTCATCGATTCCGTACTGCTGTACGATGTCCGCCGCAAGTGAAGTTGCGCCTGACACAAAGTTTCCGACCTCATTGAAGGTTCCCTGAACCTCGTTCCAGGCGCCTTCGAGAGTGTTGGCTGCAGCGGCTGCGTGTGCCTTCACCTTGTTGAACTCTGCAGCTAGACCGTCGCCCAACTTGTCAAAGTTGTCGCTCACCCAATCTGCAATGATGTCCCCAAGCTGCTGAAGACTTCCCAGCAGCTTGTCCTTGCACTTGTCGGCATCAATCCCACAATCCATGATAAGCTCGACTGCTTTGTGCAAGTCGTCCGGTATCTTGCTCTTCACCTCATCAAGGACCTCGCTGAGACATTCCTCGAACGTCTTGGCGACGGTCTTCGAGACGCTTCTCACGCAGTCGTACAAGATTGTGCCGAATATTTCGACGTGGCAACCGATGTCATGCCATTTACAATTCCTTTCGCCGATCTTCCCCCACTTGGAGCAGCCATTGGAGACCATTTCGTCCACATTGATCTCCTTCGTGCACTTCGGAAGCGCATCGGACATGCTCAGGGTAGGGACTTCTTGCCCGAGGCTGGCCGCCGAGGCCGGAGCTCCAGAGGGGAAGGCGAGCAGCAGCTCCTCCATGGCGACACAGCAGGGACCAAGGATACTAACAGTCATGATGTAACATGTTTTGAGACGATGATGACCATGAAGCTGATGACAACCATGATGACAGGATGATCACGATAGGGCCCATGAGGACAGTCATGATGAGAATGTTGGCGACCGTGATTGCATTGATGATGATTCTTTTGCTAGTAAAAACGAAACAACAATAATAACAAGATCAGGAACAAGAATAAGCATCGGGAGAGCTAAGTACTAGTTTTCATATGGTGATGGCGATGCTGTCGATGACAGCCATGGTACGTTCCAACCAAGAGCAACGTAGTAACGTAGTATCTGTATCTGGAGATCAGCGACCACAACAAGGGCAGCAGCAGTCACAAGGCTCCTTCAGGGAAAGCATGCCGGAGCCGTCAAGGTCAGCCCTCTGGATGAGGGAAGCCACCTCCCTCTCAGAGAGCTTCAACGACGAGGCACTCACGTTCATGCTTCCCTCTCGCTGCTTCTCATGATCGATCTTCTCCCCACTGAAAAAGCCAATCAAAATCTCCTCGGCACTGAGCTCGCCCGATCCGTCAGTGTCCAGGCTGTAGAAGTGCTCCTCATGCAGATTCTTCCACTCGGCATCACTTAGCTGCACGTCTGTCTCGGACACGATCGTGGCTCCGTCGTCCGTGCGGGCGAACTGGTGAGTTGCGGGAGCTCGATAGCTGAGCAGAGATGCTTGGTCCGTCGAGCAGGCATCATGCTCTCCACATGACACAGTTGCTAGAGCAGTGAGGCAGGTGGCCCAAAGCGATGCGAGGAGCAGGAGAGGCAACATGGCAAAACTGCCGAGGCAAACAGCAAGTGGCTGTGGGAAGTTGTCGCGAGCCAAAACTTCCACATCCAACAATGCAACAAACTTGCATAGCACTCAACCGAACTCTGAAGCTCAATTAACTGCTTGACAATGCTCTTGCAGGTTGACATGACTGAAAGCTCCGGTGGCTCGGGGCCAAAAACTTTGCACCGGTTAGCCCTCTGAGGAACGCCATTTCAGCAAAATGAGCCATACATTAGTAGTTTGTGCAGAACTAAGTCTATCTATTCAATGTAGTATCAAAAATCAGGAAAACGTGTGCCTTGATTCTTTTTTCATCTACGGCAGTGATACGCGATCATCTATTGCACGCGAATTAGTGCCCAGCCTGCCCGGAACTACTTTCAGTTTCCAGCGAAGGGCTCTGGGTATGTAAGTACCTATATCCCAGACACAGTCGTGGTGCGTGGTGAAATGGTCACTGTGTACGAACCACTGGTGCACATATTCCGTCCCACGCACAAGATGCTCAGCATTGTTTTCCAAACGCCTGCTCATTTTGTGCACCTCAAGGTTGTTGGGAACGAAGCAGGTCGGAAAGCTTGTCAAAAGCACAATGGGGAAAGGAATCTGGTCCTAGCCTCATCTGGCTTTCGCTACACTGTGTATGCTAGTGATGCTAGTGCGCGACCTAGACAAGACCTCGGGTGGACCCGTTGCACTAACATAGCACCTGCGGACGAAACTTTCGCACGCACTAGTTTCGGACAGGACAAGAAGGCTGAAAAACTCTCAACCGCACGCAACTTTGAAAGCAAATCTGTCGAAACGGCGGGAAAAAGATTGCCACAACCCGACTGTGGACCCCCATTGCTGCAGTAAACATGCAAAAACTGAAAAAAAACATAGGCAAGCTCAGTACCAGCATTCCAAAGCGGTAACACATAAGCACGGGCTAGAATCGTGATGGTTGTGCTCTGACGGATCAACATAGCTCGGACGTTGCCAACCATGAAAAACAACCGGCGCGGACGGACTCGGCTCCAACAATCGTGGCGCCTGCGCAGTATCTAGTTCGACATACCCGTTTTTGTCTGAAACTAAAAGTCAACTCACAAAACTCCAGACCTGCGGGCCTTTTCTAGGTTTGGATAACTCTGAACCAAAAGTTTAAAACTCAGAGATGAACTTAGACGAAGCTGGATTGAACTAGATTTGGAGAACTAAATTCTGATTTCGAATTCCCAAATTTCACTCTGAACTCTAACTTCAAAACCTCATCGTTCCAACCCGCATTTGAAGCAGAGATCATGCAGCACATCCTTGGAAACACGGATGTCACCGCTGTGAACAGCAGAGATACCAAACGTTTTGCCTGCACGAAGGGACCTGATGACAGTCTGAGTGGATTGGACCAAAAATAAATCAGGAAATGGTCTGAAAATCATCCACATTCAAAGTGCACAAACTTGATCATCCTTCTGCAACTTTGTCCTGGAAACGGACAGGTTCCTCAGAGATCATCCGACCTGCTGCAATTCGTTCGAAGCCATGGTAAGAAGCAAAGACAGCGCCGGCCACTGATACTGTTGCTGCATGTTGCTGCAGCATCCTGCACTTGGCAAGAACACATGCCGCAATTTGATTGTTTGAACCGAACATGTGCTCAAGACCAGCAGTGACTGGGTGCTACATGTTGGAATTATCCAGCTGCATCTTGCTGACCAACTGGTAACATTGGACAGTATTCCTTGATCCGCGTCCAGATTTTGCGACTCCAACAACGAGCTCGAAAGTGGTTCCCCGCGACCAAATGCGGCCGCTAAAATGGGGCCGTTTCTGAACCTGCGGGAATTGTGCCAATATTAGACGGCTCCAGACACGGGTCCGAATTCTGGACCCATTTTTGGCCCCGCTCTTTACCCTTTTACTGAATTCTCAACTCACGAAGAACTTCAAAGAACGGCCGCAAACAGATGTTGTGAAAGTCACAACTTCTGCTCTTGTTTACGCAGCCACTACAGCGACTACAGCTTGAGCATCTTGATCTGCTGCAGACTCTGAAGCAACGCAGCACAGATATGGTGTAGCTGAGCTATGAAAATGAACAAACTAACGAAGATCTCCCGGCACTCTGGAGGCCCCTACACAACAGTCACCACAATCCTGACAATTTCCGGACCCAAAAGTGGGCTTGTGGGAAGCACTACAGAATCTGAACCTCGCCGCCTGCCTCAGAAACTTCGACTGTGTCTTGGCGTGCTCCGAACGCAGTCATGACTACACGAGCCATGCAATGCATTGCCAAGATCCTGCGTCGCCTGAGTTTGTTGGAAATCACATCGCGAACACGCCCTCAGCTCAGAAGCGCGCTTACCTTCCATATAAGGTCACAAAGTTGCCACGTCGTTATTCAAGGAGCACCGCTATCTGCCTCCTTCCTCACATCTTTTTCGCGGATACTCGCGTGATCCACATTCGGCGGACTTGGGAACCACAGCTGCCTCCGTCGGCAACCAGCACATAGCAAACCGCAACGTGTGGAACTCCAGAGGAAGAAACAGTTAAACTGTAAGACCCTGAGCGTTCACGCTTTTCCTGCTTAAGCCAAAGGCGTTGCATAGTCATTCTATACATTCTATGTGCCGTAGCCTAGGCTCTCCAAAGGTGTGGGCGTTCTATGCACAAATCTTAACACCCTGCCTCGAAGTCCTTGTGCTGTACTGATGCAACGGTCCGCGGTCGGGCAAACCTCCTGCCCTGGCTGTATAGGCTTTGCCTCCACAGCTCCTGGGTACTTCTGGGGTTTGTCAGACCGTCCATGTCCTGACGTTCGTACAGTAACAAGTACTTCGTCCTCGTGAAACAACGCTGGCGCTCTTCCTTCTTTTGAGCTTCTGCCGTTACGTTCGCTGGGTGAAACTTTTCTTTCTGTCTTCCGGCCTACACTCACTGCTGCTCCTCAACGGTGTACTCCGCGTAGGTATTAGGGGCGTAGGTGACCGTCCTCTCAGGCGAGGGGTCCCCCAGTACGCATTTCCGTACTGTCTGGGGTACCAGGTTCCGGATCTTTGTCCGGCCCTCTTCCTTGATCCTGGTTCTGCCTTTCAAAGTAGTCCTGATACGATGCTAGGCATTCGCCTTCCATGACCGTCTCTCCGACTTCTTCCATTGTCATCATCTGTCCACGGAAGTCCATCAGCTCCGGGTTCTCTTCTTCATTCCTTCCAGAGACAACTTTTCCTCCAAGTTGAAAGTCTTCCTCGCTTATGACGGGCATCCTTGTTCCGTCCGTGTGTACGATATCCGGTGTTCCCATCGTTGCTCTTCCACGCTTTCTCAGCGATCCTTTTCCGGTGCTCCGGCGTTGCACTCCGGCATTTGCTTCTCCAGATCCACGTGCTTCGTCCGATGCTTCCTGAGTTCTGGGAGGTTCCTTTGTTTGGTCGTAGTCCATCCTCCACTTCTTCGTCGCGTACTCCGATATACACGGTGTACAGGCACACCAAGTATGATCCTGCTTTTCACGAGTACATTTCCTTTCTCCGCACCAGTAGCATTTCTTCGGACATCCTGAGGTTGACTCCACGGTATACTCCATGACTTCCCAACAGTCATCGCTGTCCTCTTGTCCACGCGGTTCCATGCGTCCTCCACGTCCTTTACGTTGAACTCCTCCGGGACGGGTTTCTGGATAGCACATCCAGCAATGGCGACATCCTTCTGCCAATGCCTGTTCCTCGTACTTCCATTCCCAACGTCCTGCTCGTGCCTCTCCTTGCACATGGTAACAGGTCGGCCTGTCGAATACTCTCGCTTTCGACGCAGTTGAAATCTTTACCTGTCCAAGTCCAAACACCAAATCCAGCATGTGAGGTGGACTTGTCCATCAGAATGAGATTTTGAAACATAACTTGCTCACATTTTCATGTGCCAATATCGAAAATGCTTTCCATTTGTTGAGTCGAGTTTCGACTCTTTTGTGGATTGATTTTCATGTCACACGGTGATTTGTTTTACATGAGTTTCTTCATGTGCAATTCTTGTTCCCTCCTGCTGGAGGAACAGATGACAATCAATATTCGTCCGAACCTTTGGGCTCGGCTCTGCGGAGTCCAAAAGGGGAGGGGGGGACTCATTTGTGTATGGGTCGGAGTGATCGTCATGCGCGATGGGTGACGAAGAGCCTCAGGAAGAGGCTGACTCCAGTCTGTCGTGGCAGGACTTACCTGAGTGTGTCAAGAAGGCTCTTGATCAGGAGTCGCGACAGCCTTCTCCCGAGATTTTGTCGAACTTGTTTTCAGATGATTCAGACATCAAAGATTTTGTGGAATCACTGGGACTTACAATGGGCTCAGCTGAATGGTTCAGTGCATGCGAGATTCTTGAAAAGGTCTGCTCTGATGTATCACAGGCTGCAGATCGCGTCTTGAGGACTAGAGCGGTGCAAGGTCAGCTGGCGCAAACGTCCTCATCGATTTCGGCTGGGCCTCAGCAGCAGCTTGAAGTAAGCACTGGGTGGCTTCAGACAAGAGCTGGTGCAAAGCGATCCCTCACGGCGTGGCCGTGTCGGTTGGCTAAAAAACTTGCCTTGGCCAAGCACGATCGTGCGAGGGCCGACGCTGAGGCTGCAGAGCTCCGACGCTGGAGGCAGGCTTTAGCGAAGGAGCTGAAAAGGGCTTGTATGCCGGTATGCTCAATGGCAAGTTACGCCCTTGATTGCCAAGCTGTATTGGAGGCGTCAGCCGGAACGCTTAGAGCGTCCACCCTAAGACGGCACGTGAGGGAATGGACCAAGTTTGCGGCATGGATATTCGCTGTTGAGGGGACAGTCTTCCCCTCGCATTTAGGACTCTTGTTGAATTATGTGGAAGAGCTGGCGCAGGAACCTTGTGCCAGGACCAGACTACAGTCTGTGCTCTCTGCAGTGATTTTCTTCGAGAGGGTCGGAGGGGTCAAGGTCGAGGCCTCCATCTCCTCCCATGTCCTGGTGCGGAACTTGGTTCGAGTTCGCACTGCCGAGCTTGAAGCAGGGGCGCCGCCTACCAAGCAAGCTCCATCTTTGGCCCTCATCATGGTCATGTCTTTAGAGGCCGTGGTTGTGAACACTGCGCATAAGAAGTTCGTCAGAGCGTATGCGTGGGCACGGCTACTGAAACTATGGACATCTAGCAGGGCCAATGACCTGCAGGGCATTCTACCGGAGCAGATGACGATGTCTTCGCAAGGATTACGAGGAGTTTTCGATAGAACGAAGACTTCGGGAACTGACAAACGCATCAGATGGCTGCCATTCTTTGTTTGCAAGGATGCATGGCTTTTGCATAGCGATTGGCTGGCTACCGGATATGAGATCTGGGCTTCTGATGGATTTGCCTTCTCCAGGGATTATCTGGTTCCTCGGCCTACAAAGGGACTGACCTCCTGCCTACCAGTTATGGCGAGCTATGTGGATATGTCAACGATGTCCAAGCAGCTCCTGTGGGAGCTAAAGCGGCCAGAGCTGACCGAGGCTGGGAGTGTGCATCACACTGATGTTGCGCTTTTCGAGGATCCGAGTGTTGTTGCTGCTTTTACCGAACATTCCGAGAGAAACTTCATTGCCTTATTTCCCAACGAAACTTCCGTTTGCGCGCGTAACGGGAAACCCTTAACCGCGCTGCAGTTAAACCCTGTGCAAGCACTCCCCTTTTTTTTTCCTAGCGGACATGGGGGGTCAGTTCGGGCCCGATCTTCGGGCACTGAAACGAAGGATGCCGCTGGCATCTGTCTGAAAAGAACGACCGCTGGTCGCAGGTAAGGCGAACGACTGGTTCACCCCCCTCCTGCCCCCTACCAGGGGTGTCTCAGTACTACTGGAGACAAAGGTGAAACTTTCTTCGACCCACAGGGTCGCTGCAGTCTACTACTAGCTACTCTGCGTTGTTGACGGCCTACGGCCTATGTACAGCAAAGCACGCTGTGCTGAAGATGAGATCTCTGCTAGAGATAGAACAAGGAGCGCTGCTCCGGCAGCTCTGCTGCCACAAGCGTGGTCCCAGACCCCGCATACTATACAGGGTGTGGTGGGTGGGATAAAAACTTTTGGATCACAGATCCACTTCAAGCCGAAAGCTGCACGGCAAAGTTTGTCTAGTGTTCACAACACACAAGTGAAAACACTGTTTTCCTTTTACGACAAAACTTTGTCTACACTTTCGGCGGGAAATAAAACCCATTCACGCACGCATGATGGAAGCTTATTTCCCAACGAAACTTCCGTTTGCGCGCGTAACGGGAAACCCTTAACCGCGCTGCAGTTAAACCCTGTGCAAGCACTCTCTTTTTTTTTCTCCTAGCGGACATGGGGGGTCAGTTCGGGCCCGATCTTCGGGCACTGAAACGAAGGATGCCGCTGGCATCTGTCTGAAAAGAACGACCGCTGGTCGCAGGTAAGGCGAACGACTGGTTCACCCCCCTTCAAGGCACTCGAAGCCTTACTCACCCCCCATCTAGTCCGCGCCGAGTGACAAGGCCAACAGCGAGGAAGGAATTAGCGCTCTGCGCCAAGTTTCTCAGTCTCTTCCCACCAGTCTCTGCTGGGGCCATCAGTAATGTTGCTGACGGTGGGCACGCGGAAGAAAGCAGCCCTGCAGTGCAGGGACTCCTCCACGTCGACTGCCTGCGATACTATCGCGGCGCCTGCCGCCTTCCTTGTGAAGGCTTTGTGTAGGGATGTACGCGCTGCGTCATTGTCAATCCACACGAACAGGTCACTGCCTGCTATGTGCTTCGCCCACAACTGTAGGCTCAGCAAGTATGGCAGCAGCTCGCACTCGAAACGAGCTGTTGCTTCTGAGCTCTAGCGACCCACTGGGTCGCTACGTGGCGGCTAATCTGTAGCCCCCAGGGTGCTTGCGATTCCCTTGCCTATGGGCACTGCTCCAAGGCCGCACTTGGGGAACAGACGTGGGGATTCACACGACGTTTATGCCTGCAAAAGAGCAAGGGAGAGGGCCCTTAGCAACCCGCAGTGGCCCTTACGGACTCGCAGCGGGCTTGTACAACAAAAAATCGGCCATTTGCAGGCAATTTAAGGACTAAAAGTACCTGCTCGCACTGTGAGACAGGTGCTGGAGAAAGGAGTCTGCACTTGTGCCTCCCAGAGCTGAGAAGCGGCGGCTGCTGCACTGCAGCAGCGGGCACGAACGGGTGATACAAGCCCCTTCGTTGCGCGTTGCGCGGCAGAGCAGCGCACTGCGTTTGATGTGCAATGTTCTTCCCCCAGTCTCGGTTGGGGCCAGCAGTGCAAGTAACATCAAGCTCTGGGGCGTTGTGCGCGCACTGCGCGGCGCTGTCTTAAAGCAACACAGAAGCTCGTCATTACTAACGCGAGCCCACAGAAAAGCAGCGGGCAGGGGGCCCTTAGCAGCTCGCAGGGGCCCTTAGGGACTCGCAGCGGGTCCTTGCACCAAAAGGTTCGCCATTTACGAGCAAATTTAGGCTTGAAACCACCTGCCGGCAGTGTGAGTCAGGTGCGGTAGAAAACAGTTTCCACCGGAGCCTTCCAAAGCTCAGCACGCTTCAACTGAGGCTGACCAGATAGGGTGGAACACGAGCTGCGGTTTCTGCCAGATTGCTCCCAGCAGTTTTACAACTGCCTCACTGAGGCAATTCAGCAAGGAAAGCACCTAAAGCCTCACTGAGGTCAGTCGATGCACCGCCCTGGTAAGTAACAGATCTCCGGGGCACTGCCCTGGCGTATGGAGTGAAAGCGTTACTTTCACTGCTGTTCGCGCGCCAGTCGCGCCGCCAAAGGCGCAGTTGAACCAGTTCAGGACAGTACTACACCACGCAACACCAAAAGGCTACTGCGAGGAGAGGGCTAAGCGAAAGAAGCAAGCAAAGGTGTGCAACAAAGTTCGACGTCCCTCTCTTCTTTTTCGGCTTGCCGGTGCAGCGACTGCTCGGTAGCGAAAGTGTTCCTCGGACGAATCTTTGATCCATCCGGGTGTAAGAAGCTGAAGCAGCGGAGCAGTCGCAAAAGCCCGTATCGGTATGTAAGCTCTGTAAAGCGATAGAAAAAGCAAAAGAACAGCGAAAGCAATAAAGCGATCAAAGCTTGACCAGCGGGCTGAGACTGAAAAGCTCCATGCTGCGTTGAAAGCGTGCCCAAAGGTGTGGGCGGGTGGGAAAGTTTTTAGAAAAGCTAGCTGCTGTTGCGTGGTGTATGCTTGAACCCAAGCGGGGCCGCGGGGATGAGTATGTCCGAAACAACCCTGAGTAAACACAGGAACCGTTCAGGACAGTACTACACCACGCAACACCAAAAGGCTACTGCGAGGAGAGGGCTAAGCGAAAGAAGCAAGCAAAGGTGTGCAACAAAGTTCGACGTCCCTCTCTTCTTTTTCGGCTTGCCGGTGCAGCGACTGCTCGGTAGCGAAAGTGTTCCTCGGACGAATCTTTGATCCATCCGGGTGTAAGAAGCTGAAGCAGCGGAGCAGTCGCAAAAGCCCGGGTTTGAAACTGGCAAGCCGAAACCTCGCAAACGCAGTGAAGTCCCAAGCAGAAAAGTGAGGTGAGGAAGCTATTTGCGCTTCGTTGAGCCGCGGTTTGTCGGGCCCAACCTGGTGGCCGAAGGAAGCTGCCACTTTAAAAATGTGTCGGAGGGAAAAAGCTTCACTTGAAAGCGGATCTGCCAGAACTCAGACAGGTACAGCTCGATGCGGTTGGAAGGCAGAAACTTGGCCGGGAGTTCTGCGGAGCCGTCCCACCGAGAAAGAAGATCTGCGTCATCGTTCTTTTCGCCAGCGATATGGCTGCAGTCCAAAGTGACACCGGTTATAGAGCTCCACATTGAAAGCTTGCGAACGAAAAGATTAAGTGGTACTTTAGAAGTGTAAAGCTTGTTACACACCGACTCAGCACCACTATTATCGCTCAAAGCTGGTAATGTCAGAGCCAAGCGACCTGAACCATGGGCTTTCCAGAAAGCAAGAAGCACGTAGCACTGTGCAAGCGTCTCGTAGCTGGAGATGTCCAGGTTGGCATCGGGTTGCATTGGCAGGCCAAGCTCTAGGAAGTCCTGGACAGTGTATCGGTGAGAAAACCAAAGCAGTCTTCCACATGGGAGAAGTAGCCAACCGCCAACGCCACAGTTGTTGCCTTTGCCAAAAGCGTCAGCTGCTGACTCCACCGAGCTGGTAGGTGGTGGTCTAAGCGGTCGAGGGCGCCATTCCCTGGAGCTCAAATGGGCAAAGAAGGAAAGTGTTTCTCGGCTGGCCTCCGAAAGGCGTCGCTTCGAAGAAGTGGGGTCTGTAACACGAAGCCACATGCGCTTTGTGCTTACCGGGACTAAAGCGAGGTCCTTCTTGCTATGTAGAGTTTTGTGCCGAGCAGAAAGCAAAGTGGACCCTTCAGAAATGCTAGTGCCCGGCGGTGTCCCAGTAAAGCGCAGCTTGTCGTCCAAGTATGTGTGAATACCTGGCCAGGAGCAAGGGCTGATGCTTACATTTGTACCAAGTGGTCTGTGCATGTCGTCATACAGTGTGCAAAGCCATGGGCGCAAAGCGGGAAGCCCGTGCAAGATCCACTGGAGTAGGCCAAGGAGTTTGTCCAGTTGTTTGCGGGTGACGAGCCGGTGCCTCAGACAGTCTTCCACCTGCGAAAGCAGCTTCAAGCGCTTTATCTCGGGCAGTGTAAAACAGCCAGCGTGGAAATCGAGCTGCCACCCTATCCAGGTTATAGATGGGCCCATCTGCAGTTTGCGCCAGCTAAGCGGTATGTTGAAGCATGAACAGAACGCTAGGACCAAAGAAGCGCTGAGTGGAAGTGCACGGGCGTTTTGCCAAAGAAGCAGATCATCTACGTACAACAGCAGGACGTGGGCCAGCCAGATAAGTAGATGTAAGCATCGCACAAAGAAGCCTCCCAAGCGGGCAAACCAGTGGCTGGAAAAGGTGGCCCCGAACGGACAGACACGGTAAAAGAAGAGGCGGTCCTGCTGTCTGAGGCCAAGCAGGCCTCTGTCTTGCTCCCGCACAAGTGAGGTTTTGTGCGCTCCCTTGACATCTAAGCTGAAGCCTGAAGCGGGCTCCTCGTCCTCTCTCGTCGGGAAAGCGGCTTGGATGTCCTGGAGGCTCGGTAGGGAGAACTGCTCGGGAACGTTGCAGTTTTGGTTCGTGTTGCAAATGCTGTTATCGATCACCAAGCGGGGAGCGCGGCCTGGAGCTTTGACGATGTTGACCTTACCAACTGCAACACGATCTTTTCCCCACCTTTCGTAAGCGGCCTCCAGACTGTCCATTTCCTCGATGTAGCCGGAGGATACCTCTTCTTCAATAAGCTCCTGAAGCAGGGCCGGATCTGCCTCGGCTCCCTGCCAGTTGCCTTCGCAGATAAGCAGGTCTGCGGAGCTTTCAGTTTCCTCTGCACTGCGGGGACGTAGGGTGTGGCTGCGAGGGATGTCCCCATCAAAGCCAGTTGGGACCCCCTTCTGCAAAGCGGGAAATAAAGTTGTGTCTTTATCCCCCAAGAGTGTGCTCAAGCGCTCAAGTGCAGATAAGCAGTATGGTTGACCCTCCTTAACAGAGAAGTCCCAATCCTGGGCTGGGGAGTGGGCGTCCGAAAAGCGTTTAAAGGATCCACGCAGCCACGATGTTTCCTCTTCCGAGAAAAGTGGGCTGTTACTGCCAGCTGCGACATGTTGCTGAAGGCGAAGTGGTATCCTGTGCGAGAGGAGCCAGGACTGCCATTCTTTGCGCAAATCGTGTAAGCTGTCAGACTGGTATCTGGGGCCCATTGACCAGTCCGGCAGGGAGTAGATGCCACCTCCATCCTGTGATGCTGTGGTTGTAGCTGCACGGGGCTTCTTGGGGATCGAAGCGAGTGCGAACGCCAAAGAACAAGTGGGAACACTGTGGGAGGGCCGGCATGATGAGAAAAGTTTGGCCGCCTGCTGAGCAAAGCGGTTTGCTAACTCAGCTGGGTACTCTGCGGTGCGTTGTGACAAAAAGTTGCCAAGCTCGTCCCGGACGCCGGCCACAGAAGGATGACCCTCCGAATGAGAGCATGTACCTGCCAGGGCTTGCATATCATCGAAGCTGCATGCGAAAAGCCAAGATTTGGCTATATTCTGGCCAACTGAGCACGCCGGGATGTTGACCAGTGAAGCCTGTATCTCAGCAAGCATGTCCTGTACGAATGGTTCAAGCCAAGACATCGCGTTCGTGGGCTGTTCCAGAGATACATGTGCACCTGAGTTGAAAGCGGCTCGAAGCAGGCATACACAGCGATACAGAAGCTTCTGGCTGCTTAGCACGCGTTCCTGCTGTGAAGCTGTATTGCCTGGCAAACCGTTGAGATGTTCTGGGGATCGGATAGCAGCAGGTCCCCCGGGGCGTAGCTTCAAGCGGGAGTATTCTTTGCATGGCGGGGATCCATGAGCAAAACGTACAATGCCTGAGAAGCATAACCGAAGGAGGTGATCGCACGTGTCGTCGTGCAAGAGATCCAGCTGCTCCTCACCAAGCAGGTCAATGGGCAAACATATGATGCCACATGATGAGATCGCTGTGGTAAGTGGGTGAGAGGCACCACAGCAGATATCTAGGAAGATCTCGACGTGCGTATTGTCCTTCGGTGCAGAGGGTAAAGCCTGAGGAAATGCTGTAGGAACTGGAGGCAATGGGAATCCCAGTGACTTTAAATGTGCAAGCGACTTCATGTCGAAGCTGTGTAGGTTCCTGCAAGTGTAGGCAGTCAATACCCACCTGTCTCCTTGGATTGGCATCGTACAATGGAGGGATTCACAGCTGAAGGAAAGCGGTGAATGCCAGGTGTCGCGCAATTCACCTTTGCTTGCATCTTCTGCTCTGTGGGCCTCGGATGAGGCCTCCAGTGGGGCCGGGATGTTGGCCGCAGAGGGATCCAAAGCTGGGCTAATCCAGATCTCACCTCCGCTGAAATTGCCGAGTGAAACTGTGTGATTGAGTGTTCCTGAAGCGTTGCCAGCATCCGTGTGTAAGCGAGTACGAACGTTGTGGCTCACGCACAAGGAGCTCCAAGAGGCACCCGGGAACTGAAGCTGCATGAAAGCGTTCAAGAAACGAAGTACATCGGAAAATTGTTCAGTGCGCTGAAATATCCCCGACCTGGTGCCGTTATCAAAGGAGAAAGCTCCCAGGTTGAAATATGCTCCGGAAGCGTCAATGGCATTGTCGGTGGGGCCTGCGGCATCAATGAAGGGAATGGAAAAGTACTGCGCTAAAAGCTCCAAGCAGGTAGCGAAGTCGAGGGAGCCTTCACTGATCGCCAAAGATGCACTGGATACTGGGGCACCAGCCTTGGGCAGTGCCGATGTTGCCCCTGCTGAACCTGAAGGCTGAGCAGGCACTGAAAGCGGGACAACTGTGACCTCCTCAGCGATGTCCCGCTGGTCGCTGAAGTGGGTTTCCTAGTGCGGGGTAGCCACATGCTGGGAAGCTGGGTGATTACCTCCGCAAGCGGTGCCGTCACTCTTGGGCACTGCGCATCTGTGCACATAGCGGCACGTGGCTGGGTCCTTGCACTGACCGCTCTGGTAGCGCATGCAAAGAGTCTGGCGCTTGCCATCCATGAAGATGGTTGAAAGCCATTTTCCGGGAGGCGTCGCCTGCTTGTTGTCCTTACCTTTGCCACCTTTGCCGCCGCCTCTCTCGAAGCGCTCTCCCTTTTCGCCTTTGCCATCGCGGCCCTTGCTGCCCCGGCCCCCGCCTTTGCCTCCACGACCGTTGCCTTTGGCACCGGTCTTCCAGCTGTTGTCCGGGTCGTGCTTGGGTTTGGGCACGAAGGGCCTGGGCGCAAGTAAGCTGTGCAAATCAGAGCGCACCTCCGCCACTTCGTGAAGCGCGTCATCTAGCTTCCAATGATGCACATTGACTAAGTCGGCGATGATTTCCCAACATCGGCGATCAGCTGCCTGGGCTTCCATCGTAGTGGGGCCCCGTAGGTTGGCGGAGGCCTCGTATTTGGTGAAGCAAATGCGGGTGAACTTTTTGTTGTAGAGTTTCAGGGAGCCTAGGTGGGCCCCCTGGCATAAAGCGATCGCATTCGCAGCAAGTGAGAGAAGCTGTGTCACGAAGCTGAATGAAGCGGGGCCTTCATGTATATCCCTGGTTGGGGCCTCGTCGAAGAAGAACTCCGCGATGTCAAAGCGGGCCTGTTTCTTGGGCCTGATAAGCAGGCTGTCTTCTTGCGCCCTTGCACTTAAGCGGTACTTCCAGGGAATCCATCGCACTTCCTTTTCTGAAAGCATCTTATTGGTGAGGGCCAACAAGCGGGCGCTCGGAAAGCTCTCGGCGTCGAGGAGTTCAGTGGGGTAATCCTCCTCGAACCTTCTCCTAAGCGCTGCAGTGCGTTCGCCGCTGAGTTTTGCCGGCCAAGCCTCCTGCCATGAGCTAGAAAGCGGAACTGCTGCCGGAGCGGTTGGCACAGCTGTTGAAGGCGCTTCTCCAAGCGGGAGAGAAGAGCTGGGCGTGGCTTCCAAGGATGCCATGCCTTCCGACTGCCTGCATTTGGAGAAAAGCAGGCGTAGCGATGCTTTCGTGATAAAGCGTTCCGCTGCTTCTGTCACCGCGGCTTCAGTCATGAAGTGGGTGATCAGTTCCTCTAGCTCGGAAGGAGTTGTGCAAGCACGTGCGTACAAAGCGGTGTCGAACTCCGAAAGCAGAGAGGCCACCGCGGGAGGTACGTTGCAGTCCGACACGAACTGCGAGAAGTCGGACATGTCGAAGGGGCCTGAGCGGGATGCACGGCTGATGTAAAGCGGGATGTGAAGAAGTCTGAGGCGTGGGCCTCGGAGATGATCGTCCTGCGAGGCACACAACAAAAATTAGAGACTTCAAGTGTGTACCTGTGGCCTGTGGCGTGGCAGCGAGAGAGGCCCCCGAGCGGGAAAGGGCTGTGCTTGACCCAAGCGGGGGAGATAAATGATGTCATGTTTCTCAGCGAATCACAAGCGGATGCACACTTCGATGCAGCTGTCGGAGCTTGCCGCCTATTTTCCAAGCGGGAAGCGGTGCTCGAGATGACTGGCTTACGAAAGCCGAGCTCCAGCGGGCTCACAAGCCCAGCGGGGTCGCCCGTGTACAAATTGGGTCGACCCAAAAGTGGGCGATTCAATGCCGAAGCTTGAAAAGTGGGGGGCAGCGTGGACTTCACTGGTGCTGCCATGCCCGTCCAGACCAGTTCCAGGAGCTCCAAGCGGGCGACTCCTCCCAAGCGGTCTGGCTCTGGCCCCACTCGTCTTGGCCATGGTTCCACTGTGAAGTGGCCTCCTGGCGCTCACGCCCACGAGCGCGTTTGCAGTCTCTGCATAAGTGGTTCACGTGGAAGCTGTTGGATCTGTCGCTGAATGTCGCCTGACAGTGTCCCTGAGCGCATTGGGAACACTGGCGGCGGCATGCCCACAATTGAACCAGCTGCAAAGTGGCCCGGCCTTCGCTGTCATAGATAGTGTGCCCCAAGCGGGAGGCTGGGGCGTCACTAGCGAGAAGCGGGGCAATCTCGCGCTGTGGCGTTGAAGTGGGCGGCTGTTGCCCTGTGTTGCCCGAGCTTCCGCCCGTGGTGCCCTCCTCCACAAGCGGCGGTGGCGGGGCCTTGGAAGCGGGAGGGGCGCTGGGCGTAGCCGCCGGGGGTGTAGTAGACGCCGAAGCGGGCGTAGCCGCCGGGGGTGTAGCTACTACACTGTAGTAGTCACCGAAGCGGGTGGAGCGGGTGTGGCCATGCTCTTCGACTTCAGCAGCGGTACCCCGGCTTTTGGGGTTTGCGACGCCAAAGCGGGTGACGAAGGAGGTCGCGGCGGCGGTTCCTTGACCTCGGGTTCACGTTGCCAGCGTTTGGCGTTCGTGACCCCGTCCCCCGTGGCATCGGCTTTGGCCCCGTCGCCCTGAGCAGCTGAAGTGGCTTCCGTGGGGGCGCTCTGGCCACCGCTGGCTGCCTTAGGCTCCGGCTCCGCTGGTGCCTCCAAAGTGGGTGCAGGAGGCGAGGGAGAAGACTTTGAAGCGGCCGGTGGTCCGTAATCTTCGGCAGCGATGGAGTCCCCGATGGGGTCGATCACGGTGCTCGAAGCAGGTTGCTCCCAAGGTGCTGCTGCCAAAGCGGGTGCCGGCGTTGTGGAAGGAAGAAGCGGGTCTCCTTCCATTCGCTTCAAAAAGTGGGCCCTCTCAGCCTCGTTCATGCTTTTGAGGAGGCTGAACACGTAGTCGGGGGACAACTTGGCCATGACCCACGCTGGAAGTAAAGCGGGATTATGTTTCATAAGCTGATCTCGAGCAAGAGCTTATAGAACAACATTTCACAAGCGCAAAAGACAAGCTGTGGCACAATGTCATGAACCAGAGGTGCAGAATGGAACGCTGTGTTTCTCAGAAGATGCTCACGCTTCCTCCAAAGATGCTATGATGCATGCCCGCCGCTTACATAAGCGAGATTCAGGCGGAAAATGCACAAAAGCGGAAAAGTCTGAGATGCATCCACAAGCGGGGTGACATCGAACCTGGCATTGGGCATCCTTGCACGCCAAGCAGGTCATACGGGAGCTGGGGTGGGAGATGCTGAGGTGGGCCACCCCGGATGCTCCTAGCAGATACCGCACCTCCCTGCAGTTTGTGCGGGAAGTTTGAAAAGATGGAGCTTCAAGCGGCTGCTCCTCATGTGACACACTAAGCCCCTCACTTGTTTCATCTTGCCATGTGGGGTCGACCTCCAAAGTGGATGCGACCATCGCTGAAGGGCGAGCCGGGCCTGCATCATCGGCATCTGAGTCCTCGAAGTGGTCGACCTGCGCCCGGGCGCGAACACAAGAGGGAAGTTTGGGGCCTGACCGTGTAATCGTTGAGCATGACTCTCGGGCTTCGCGGAGTTCGCCGTCCTGTTGTTCCAGGGCCAGGAATGATTGGAAGTCACTGCCAAGCGAGAAACATGTAAGTTCCGGGATGAAGGCGTCCCATTGGAACCCCGCCGTCTCGAAGGGGGGCTCGGCAAGCGGTGATTGTCCCCCTCGGTGTTGCGGCCTGGCAGGACGGAAGCCGGAGTGGATCGACCGCCACAAAAGAAGCTGCGCTCTTAGGGCTGGCCATACGTCGTCCCGGGAGTACAGCTGGGCAGAGCCAGGGGTTTTATGATGTCCCTGGAGAAAGCGGGACGCCAGTGGGATAGAAAGCTGAGACATCCACGAAAGGAAGGTCGTCTTCAAACTGTGAAGCGTATATTGAGAAGCTTGATGCGGCTCTATCCCTGAAAGCGTCAGCCAGTAGCGCAACTTCTGAAGGGCCTGTGAATAAGTGGCCGGAGCAAAGCCTGCATCACTTAAGAGGAAAAACATGCAATCTGGCTCAGGCTGGGCCCCAAAGCGAGAGCGGAGGTCGGACCAAACCCTGTCTAATGCTCCCAACCAGCGGGGGAGCCAAGTCAGCCCCCATTCCTCAGATGACGAAAAGGGGCCAAAGCTGAGGAGACCAAAGGGGCATCCGCCTTTGGTGGTCTTGGTCCTGTAGCATATTCCTCGTAAAGTGAAATGGCTCACACAAAGTGAGCTCCAGCGGACATGCTGGGCGTCCGCGAAGCGGAGGCTAGCACCGATTGCCACCAAGAACGACCCCGCCCAGATGGTGTCCATCAAGCTGGCTGTGCCTGAAAGCAGGGTGCGCTCAAGGAAGGCCACAAAAGAAAGCGGCAGTGGTATGCTCTCTCGTTTCTCCTGGCCAGACGGATTGGAGAGGAGACTGAAAGCGGTGCCGTACAGGTCTGGGAGGCATGCAAGTGAAAGAAGCTTCTTGTACCAGCGCAGCGCCTTGAGCACATTGATGCTGTTGGAAAGTGGGCCTGTTTCGGAGCCTCGAGATAAAGCGAAGAAAGCATCAAGGAATAGACCTTGGTCGATAGACTCCATGTTGCCACCCAGCTCTTCAAAGGCACAAAAGAAAAGCTGGACTGAACGAAGGTAGCGGGCCGCCGTGGTGTCACTCACCTTGCTGAGAAGCCGAGACTTGATCACTGCTCCCTCGCGACTCCCTGAAAGCTGTTGCAGCACCTCGCTGTAGGCGCCATGCGATGCACAAAGCTGGTCAAAAAGTACCTTGTTGCGTTCATCGCACGCCTGATGGTTATCCTTGCTGGTGACCAAGCCGGCGATTGGCTCGCGAAAAGCAGGCGGGTGTAACTCTGAAGGTGCTCGCAAAGCTGTTGTTGAGGGCTGAACTGGTCTCGGCGTTGCCAGCGAAAGCGATACCTGAACAGGAGAAGGCTGCTGCATGGGGTAGACCGCGTAAGCCGAAGCGTCCTGAAAGTGCGGCAGTGCCTTCGCCGTCGGGAAGATCTGGGATGTAGACTGCTGCACAGGCGCGGCTTTAGGGGCTTGCCGCGGAGTGGGGAAGGGAGCGCAGGGGCGGAGCCGAGCAACTGTAGGCTGGCGCCCGTTGTGCCCCACCTGAAAAGGGGAGTTGTATCGCAAGCACACCCTGGGAGCTCGCCAAGTGGGTGCCTTCGGAGTAGCAGGCAAGCTGGGTCGAGGAGGGGTGGATTGCAATGGCATAAGCAGAAATGTCGAAGTTGCTGAAGACCCCTCCTGAAAGGATGCATTCTCGGGCACCGGCTGGGTTTGCTCTATAAGATGCCAGGATTGATCACCGCTGGATGCACCTGGGCTGTTTTCCATAGGTAAGGGAGGAGTCACCGGGGCACAATGTGCTTGGTGAAGCCAGCGGCGTCGAAGCTTACTCCTGGGTTCGAAAGCTTCCTCTGCATCTGACTCAGCAACCTCAAAAGTGGGTACCGAAGCTGAGGGTACTTGAGTAGGGTCCTCCGGGTCCGCAAAATCAGCAAAGCGATTACGAAAAGAGGCCCTGAGTTCCAAAGCGTCAGCATCAGTGCAGAAAGGCGAAGAATCGGCCAAAAGTATATCCGTAGCCACCCTGCTAGACGGCAAAGCAGGTGCATCACCACCGACCATGTCAGAAGAGGCCATACTTAGAACCAGATCCGAAGACGGGCAACAGTCTCAGAAAGCGTTTCACGAAGCAGGGTAACCAGGGCTCGCAACCTGATAGAAAGCTTCTGTGTGACCTCCTCCAAGGAAGTGGCCCTGTCTGCTAGGTGCAGGAGCCAGTTGCGGCCTTGATGTACCTGGGCCTCCAGCCGGTTGACCCTGCAGTGCAAGCGGGAAATTTCCGCTCGCTGAGCAGCCCCCGCAGCCTCCAAGTCAATAAGCCTATCGATCAGTGATCTGACCTCTGTAGTCAGTTGTAGCTGCAGCTGGGGGCGAGAAGCGGCCGGCTGGCTATCCATGCACAGGGCTGGCTGAACGTACTTAGCTTAAAGCTGCTGAAAAGTAGTCCTGACAGCTAAAAGCATGATCAGAAGCAAGCTGAAAAGAGGAAAGCTGAAGCTAAAGTTTTTAGAAAAGCTAGCTGCTGTTGCGTGGTGTATGCTTGAGCCAAAATGGCTTCCGATTTCCCTTTTGCCATCAGCCCGCTGGCTTGACACGAAGCTTCGTGCACCCTCGGACGGAAGATGGAGCGTGGTGGAAGACGAAGGTTGACCCAAGGATCACTGAGGCCACAAGTCTGCTCTTTCACTTCCCGTGCGCTTCGATCAACCCTTCATTGATGAACTCCGTCAATCGCTTAACGGAGGGATAGTCGAACATGAGCGTATTCGGCATGGTTAAGCCAGCAAAATCCTTCTGAATTGCATTACCAAATTCCACTGCAGCCAGGCTGTCTAGACCTGCATCCATCAGCGGCTCGTCGTTATCCAATGACTCAACTCCGATGAGAGACAAAGCAGTGTCTTTGACAACTTCTTCAATCTCCGCCAGCGTGGGACCTTCACAAAGAAGGGCTTCCGGCCCCGCTGCATGCAAACCTCTGCAAACCTGTAGAAAATGCCCTAAACCCTAAACACAAGCTTAGGATAATTTGCACAGGCCCGCCTTTGTAGGGTCCCACCTCCGCGGCCTGGGAGACTGCTTGGCCTGCTTGGCCTGCCTGTGGAATGGAAGGGACCATCTGCACAGGCATCGCCTGTTGATTGAAGGACATTGGCTTGCGGCGGGCACCACCAGGCTTCGGTCGAAACTTTTTGACCATCCGTGTCCTCCTCTGCCCGCCTCCCCCTCCTCCTCCTGCTGCAGCGCTCTGCGCCCGCTGGGCCTCACTCTTGTCGTGCGCTTCACGCATGCTAGCATCAATGAAGCCCGAGAGCAGTTTGACGGAAGGAAAATCGAACATAAGAGTCGATGGCAAGGCCACACCGGAGAACTCTTTGGCTAGTGTGTTGCCAAACTCCACGGCAGCTAAGCTGTCAAGGCCTGCATCCATAAGCGGTTCGTCTGCATCGAGAGTCTCGACACCTATCAGACTTAGTGCCACATCACTGACAGTAGCCACAATTTCGCTCGAGTTGGGCCCACTGTAGGGTTGAATCTCCACAGGACCACCACCGCCACCACCTTCCTCGATCACCTCCTCTTCCCAATATTCCTCCATCTCGTCATCACCCTCAGCAGCATAGTAGCGCGGTCCGCCCGTATCTGTGGGTCTCACACCGATTGTCTTCGGCGTGAGTCGCTTCAGGATTGCTTGTGCCGCAGCTTCCCCAGATTCGTCTCTCTGCGTCGTGAAGAGCTGCAGAGCCTCGTTGGCCAGCTGCTTTGCCTGAGAACAGCCCCCGAGGCTTGGACCCGCTTTTGAGCATCAACACTATTTTGGTGGTTGCTTCTTACGATTGTAGTATAAAATCCCCCGAAACCCTGTTCGAACTATTAAGGCCCCATCCCCGGAGTCCTGCCTCGGGATGAGACTTGGCACCATTGAACTCGGCGAGCTGCGATTTCACGAGGAGGAAGTGCGCTTCGGCAGAGGCGTCGGCAACGGTCCTTATAGGCACCCCATCTTGTGCTGATCTCTAAATCCCTTGGGGCTGAAGGATACATGCAGCACAACCAAGTGATATGATGCAAGGTAAGGCAACATGCAGGCAGGCATCTGTGCCACCGGAAGCCCCTCTTCGATGGACTTCGCTGCTGCGTCTGCTTCTAAGCACATCATCTGAGCCGTGGCAAGCGACAACCTCGGAGAATGCAGACCATGTGCAGTGAAAGGAGCAAAAGCGCCTGGGACACACCTGACCATGAAGCAGTGGCCAAAAGCCAGGTAGCAGCGCTCGCGACAGCAGCTGCTCGTCCTGCTCAGACAGCCCTGGCTTTTCGGCTGCAAGGGAGATGCGATCACTAGTGCTGATAGCAGAGAGAACGAAACCACCGTGTCACAACTGCCAGCGGACACCTTCTGCTGCAGGAATCTGTAGGAAGTGCACTGAACCCCTTGAGTGTCCTCTTGCGGTCGCGACAGTTGAAGAGCATCCTTGGCAGCTTGAAGAGCCCGTTCGAAAGCTGCTTTGGCTGGTCTCTCCTGGTTGTCGTCCTTGCACGGGCACATACGGGCGCACCCTGCAGACCAGACCGCTCGTTTTGAAGCCTGTTTGGTTGGCCCTGTTTTGCTCCGGCAGAAGGACAGGACTGCTCAAGGATGCAAAGCAGGCAAGCAAAAGCAGCGATGGCTGTTTCAGACCACCCGCCGGTCTCACACTCTGCATGAACAAGACAAGAAGACCACAGAAGGAAGCAAATTCATCAAAATGTGGCAAGGAAATGGCCACTATGCCAGACAACCAGCGAGATTACGTGGAGCCACTAGAAAAATCATCTCACAAAGGTCGTCGCCACTACCATGCCAAAGCCGAAAAGTGGTTGTCATAACTTGAATCAGCACCCCGCCAGCCTTGCGCGGAAACAGCCCTTAAGCCGAGCAAGCATCAAGCCAACAGAGACCTGCAGAATATCCGCCGGACAGCCACCAACTCCCCAAGGCTCAAGTGCACTACACCCGAGATCTATTTCAGGGTGCTCCCGGGATATTCACAGCCGAGGACTGGCCGGTTGCGGCTGGACGTGTCAAAGCTGGAGGTCGGCTTTTGTTTCTGGTTCTGGCGTGTCCACGCACAACTCGCACGCAGAAACACGACATCCGTTTTCAAGCTGTCCCGAAGGATCATTCTGCAGGAGCAGAACGAACTGAGCACCGGCACTGGGCTCCCTGATCTGGCTTTGTCGAGATCGCTTGGGTTTACGCACTACCTGTTGCCAGATGACACGACCTTCACAGACCGGGAAAATTGTCTAGTAGCGAACGATGTCATGTCCTCGTCGTCTCCTTGAAACCAATCCTGTCTGGTGCCAGTCCCATCAGCCTCGAATGAACTCGTCTGCAAGCTTGCACAAAATCTTCCGACTATCCCGAATCACTCGGAACATGCATACATGAGCATCGCTTTCTGCACATCCAGTTGTCATGGCAGTCGTGATCTTTTGGGAGCCGCACAGATTCCAGCACCTTTCCTTCACTTCGGGCCTCCCATTTAAACAGCCGAGATGTGCACAATGGACTGAAGACATCCAAGTGGTAAAATGCGGGGATGCCTTTTCTTCTTTTGCCTTTGCTCGAAGATCTAACTCCTGCTTCTCTTCGTCTGATGCAGCTGACAGGAGGGTCTGCGCCAGTTGTACACATGCCCATGCTTCACTTTTCCGGTCACCCATCTCTCGCTGCAGTTCCCGACACCTCAGGGAATCACGGCAGCGTGGTGTTGCATCGTCGAAAGGTCTCTATGCTCCGAAAATACTTTCGCGTGCCTTCTGGCGGCTGCAATGGCGCGGGGAAAGTCATTCAAATCAAGGCGAACTTCTGCCTCGCACGATGCTCAGGCTTTCATCTGCCCAACCTCTTGCAGCCAACACAGAGTACCACGGCCTGCATTCGCAGTGCATCTGCCTCACCTTCGCGGTCGCCCACGGAGTTGAAGATTCGCTGCGACTCTACGGTCACTGCCGCACCTCGAGACTCACAACAGGAAGCCCAGAACAGATCAGAGCAGAGCTCAGCAAGCGCAACCAGCTAGCGCGGCAAAAGCGTGGCCTCGCTTGAGCTCGCCTCGGGCACAGTAGGCAGAGCAGAGCTGCAGCAGGGCAGAGGCCTGAAGTCAGTCAAGGCAACACAACACAAAACAACCTCTGTCTTTCTTTCGCCAGGGTTATGGTGACGGGGTTTCCCCCCTCACAACCTCTCTCTCTCTTGTGCTCTCTCTCTCTCTCTCTCGGATCAAGCGGAAGACGGGCAGTACAGTAGCGGGAGGGGCAAAGACGGCAGAACTTGCCTTGCCTCTCCTTTCTTGGTTTGCGTCTTCCTGGACAAGTCCCGGGATCTCATCGCCGCTTTCAGTCCAAGGCGGTTTTCCTTTCTCAGCAGGGCCAGCTCGCTCTGAAGCAAGTAGGCCGCGGCCAGGGACTTCCGGTCCTGCACGGAAGCAGCTGCGAGAGCAGCTGCGAGTAGCGACGAAGCGACTCAATTATGAAGAAGCTTAGCTTTGTTGTGTCCTTCTGCTCGCTGGCAACTGCAATCGTCTGGTCGACGATCTTTTCTGTGTTCTCCACATCCTCTGCCCTCAGGTAGATCTTGGCCAGCGTCTGCAGCAAATCGATCTCCCAGCATTTCAAGAGCCTGGAAGACGGTCGACTTTGGACTTTGCGCAGCGTCTCCTCAGCCACCTCCGCAGCTTGCCGCAATCGCCCAGAGTTCACGTACACAGAGACGATGGAGGACTGCGCGACGATCTCGCTCTCGAAATCTCTGTTCCGTCGAAATGTCTCCAGTCGCTCTTGAGACAGCTTTAGGGCTTCATCAGTCTTTCCCATCGTAAGGTATGCATTTGAGGCATGGATAAGCGCTGCTGCAGATCTGGCAGGAACGGGGTCCACTTGGGCTTGTCGCTGGGCTTCCCTCTGCATTTTTTGCTCTAGGGCAGCTTGAGCGGCTTCGAGTGCCTGACAATGATGCCAGCTGCCGTGCCCCGTCACATGACCGAACAGCTAACTGCATACTAGGAAGTCATGGCTACACTTGCTTGTCACCTGCCTCCTCCGGCCTGTGACGCACCAGCTCCCACTCACTCACACACTCCTGCTGGAATGCCTGCGACCACGACTGTGCAACATGATGCTCTTCTGCCCATACCAACAGAAGACCCTTCCAGCTAGCATCCCTGACTGGCACCCAGCCTCCAGGCGCGTGTAGCCAAGGTCACGCCAGTATGACACCAGCTCTCTAGATCTGGCAACTGCCTCGTCAATGTTGTTCTGAAAGGAAAGGGCGACCTGGCGCAGTCAACGCCAGGACACAAACTGAACAGTACATGCCGGAGCACTTGTTCCACTCTTAGCTGCCTTAGCTCGCCTTCTACAAAGAGGTGGCATGTAAAGATTGCTCAGCCGTCAGCACATGGTCTTTGGGGCCCAGGTGGGCAAGGTGGCTTCAATTTGTTCACCTTCTTCGAACCCTATCAGATCAAGCACGGGTCCAGCACCTTCTACAACCCTGCTGGCTTGTTTGCGGGAGTGGTTCGCGCCCACATGCCCTGCAAATCACCACTCGCAAACCCACGAGATGCGATGAGATGCAACAGAAAATTGAAACAAGTTCACAACAAGCCATGAATCTCGTCCTGCCTTAGGAGCCTCCTGTGGCGTTATTGGGTATCAAGTAGATCGGACGAGCAAGGGTTCTGTTTAGATCCACTACAATAATGCAACAAAAAAAAAGCTGAGACTAATCGCTCAAGCGACGGCTGTGGTGTGCATGGCCTTTCCTTCACCTGAGAGGCAACAATGGTCTTCTCAGTCTTTTACATATGCTGAAGAAAGCAGCGATTGCTTTTGAAGCCCCAGCCTACTCTGTCACCAACCTCTCGGAGAACAACTTGCGCTTGCGCCGCTGCTTCCAGAGCTTTCGTTAACTCTTCAGGCACTTCGCTTTTCGTGCCTGTGCGAGCGGAATCATGCTAGTCCGTTACCGTGCTCCAAGGACAGACACTTGCGCCCTGCCTTTCTGGACATGGGTGTGAGCTAATGCAATCAATGCCCATCCCTGCCAGAGCGCAACACAGCTGCTGCGCATCTTGATTGCCATACATGCTTGCTCTGCCGATCTAATGCGCTCCCCCGCCTCGAGCCGCGGCTCTCCCAGCTCTCTGAAGGTCTTCACAGCCTCCAGAGCTGCCTCCAGCGCCTCTTCTCGGCGCTTGCTGCCACAACGTGAATTGGCAATCTCCGCGAAGGCCAAACGCAGAACAGCCTCACAATGGAAAGAATGCCACCACGCTCAACTCAAACTGAAATCCCATCTGACTTCGCAGCCGATGCACTCTCTGCCGATGGCTGCAACCATCTCGAGAAAGCTCTTGTGCCAACAAACCGAGGCCAGCTTTGCGGTCGCCTCTGGCTGAACCTCACCCACATCTTCAAATATTCATATTATGGATAAGGAATGCTTTTCCCGTTCACGACGTGCCACCAAAGTGTCAGCAGATACTTGAAGTGCACAGCCCGGATTCAACTAGAATTACGAGTCTTGCGTGAATAGACTGGCATGGCCTGCGTGAATCAATATCTCGAAAAACATCCTTCTGATCGTCATCAACTCATCGTTTCATCATCATTGCCATTTTCATATCTTACAGTTTTAATTATCATTTTAGTATAACTTTGTTCTCATGTAATTTACCATTTTTCATCTGCTCATCTTTTGGCGGACAAGAGCCGGGGAAAGGCCGCGTGGGACTCCTTCGATGTTCGCAAAATCAGGAAGGCCTTCGGGGAGCCTTGGAAGCTGTTTATCATGTTTCATTGTTGTTTCATCGTTTGGCGCAAAAGGGCCGCGGAAAGGGCGCCAACCGTCCCCAAAACGATTAAAAGAAAACTACAACAAACTAATGAGTTCTGATGCAGAGGATGATTTGATGATGATTCCGATGAGCGAAGACGACGAGATAATGTAATTATATCAGGAAACTGGCCACGATTCTTCGAAGACTAGAAACACTTCAGCGCCATCTGCAAGTGGCTCTGACTACGGCCGCACTAGGCCGCGGACAAGCCAAGGCCAGCATCCGGACAGCATCTGCAGGACCTTGACAGCTTACCCAGCTTTCACCACAACTTGAGACAATTTTGTCGCAGGCGCCTGGTGAATCCTGGGAGTTTTCTCGGAGGGTGCTTAACGCCTTCTGCGCCTTCTGCTCTGCCAGCTGGCTCTCCTGCATTCAGTACAGGACCAACGACGTCACAGCTTTCTGCTTAGACAGACTTTGCACCTCTTCATCTATGTGCCACTCCGCATCCCGCAGCAGCCCAGCGGCATCATCTATGGTTGACATGGCGAGGACTACAGACGAATACCGTCTATCCTGGGATTGGTGAAGTCGAGCTTACACTAGAGCTCCCACTAATCATCTCGAAATGATATAGTGCTGACTGCTGGTTTTGTGCCGCTTGGCGCCACAGCGCCTCTCCTCGGCATATGAGTGTGCTTCCGGACATGCTTTTTGTAGGCTAAACCCTCCGATACTTACTTTTGGCTATATAGCATGTCCACCCCTACAGCCTTGAGCACAAGTCAAACGATCACGCAAATTTCTCGTTCCGGAAGGGGCTTGATGCATGTCCTCATCTTCTGCGGCAAGCTCGGGGCTTCGCTTGGCCGTGCATTTGACATCGGTACCGGGGAGAATTTCGACTTGCATGAAGCTCACATACGGCTGAGGGCTTCGTTTTGCAGCTACAGCTACAGGCTCGCCCAAGCGCTCATATCATACCATCTCAGGATGATTCCTCTCGGACCCCAACCCCTGGACTCCCTGGTATCTGCTGAGCAAATATTTCGGTCCGAGCTTCAAGGGTCTCAGGGACCCCTTCAGTTCGTTCCCGGGTGCTGCTCCTCCTTGCTTCAAGCCCTCTCGAAGTTCTAAATACAGCCGTAGGCTCTCCATCCACGAACGACGTAACTTCAGAGCCCCAAAGCAGCAGGCGGCCCGCAGGTCCACAAGCAGCCCAACCGAAGTTAGGTAAGGTGGAGGAACGGATGCTCGAACAGACAGCCCCACACAAGCGAACAAAGAAAGCTCGATTCACAAGAAACAAAGTATGCAACATTTAACAAAGTGCGGAAAACACAATTAGCAAGCTTCGGGCAACCGATGGCGACGGTTACACAAAGCTAACAAGTGCTGAACATGTTGCCTGATTGGTTCCAGAAAGGCTCCGAATCCCTTTTCGATTTCCGGCGCCTAAGGGAGCAGCGGCAGCCACAGCGGCAGCAGCAGCAGCAGCAGGGCAGGGAAGCTCTAAACTGTTCTCCCTGAACTAGGGCGCTAAGCATGCCCGGGCGCACAGCCGTGACACCGTAGCAGATGGTCATGATGGTTTGCTTCACAACCTGCGCAACGCGCTGTTACCAGGTACCGATGGTCCAGGTCCTTCCCGCCTTGCGCTGCAGTATGCCGAGTTCCAGAAGCCTTCGAGCAAGGCGTCCCTTGTCGTGGCTCAGAGGACGGCCTTCTTCGGCTTCCTGCAGCTGAGCAGGCTGCACGACCGAAACAAAGCCAAAAGAAATGCAGACTGAGGGCCAAGCTGTCTGGACATGGACGGGCAATGCAGCATCGGCGTTGACCTCGTAGGACTTTGCATTGCAGGTTGATGCATTGGAAAAGGCAAAGCAATCGGGAGTGCAGAGGGTTTCCACAGCGCAGTGGTTAATCAGGCAGCAGACCTTGTCTATGACAATCTTCAACACAACTGTGTACACGTCCTGGGGCTTGTCGTTTGGCGTCAAGTTCACAGCCTCAGTTGCCACGAAACCATGACAGCTTTTTAGCATCCTCCCGGACTGATCTGAATTGTGCACTCGAATTGGCTTTGGATCTCCGCTGCCGCTAGTCACGATTTAAGTTCCAGCTGTACATGGCTGCCCCATGCTGCCCCGCATCCAAGCCGGCCTCCCCACCTGCGAGATCACGCCCCAATGCTGCATAGTGCCTCGGGCGATCAGCAGCATCGCACAGCCCATTGCGACTGTGCCAGCCACAGCTAGCAAGGGAGGATGGCCACAACTGCTGTCCAGCAATGCTTAGCCATGTCCTCTCTGAGACATCTACTGAAGACCGTTGCAGGACCCGTCGACGTGCACTGGCAGGTGGCTTCTGAACTCCTGGCTCGTGGACGTTGTGCTTACGAGTATTTACTTCGACAGCTGGCAGAGCGATCCCGGGCCCAGTGCCTCTTCAGACCCTGGCCGTCTGTAGACTTCGGCGAGCTCCAAGTAGCGAGCCAGAACCTGCCACGGCCTCAAGTTCGTAACGGGAGAGCTCGAGTCTGCCAAGAAGAATGCCTTGGACCACGACCCATCATCTGCATCAGCCCAGTGCTCGATGCTTTCTGGGCTCAACGGATTTTCGGCAACCTGGCCGAAGGATCCAAACGACTCCTCCTCCTCTACACTCCAGAAAGAAACCAGGCCTGCATGATGATGTCTTTGCGGTTGTCAACCCATCTCACCCGGTCTTCGAGCGAGATCTTGTTCTTGCCATGCAGGTTGGCTATGCCTACCTTCGACCAGAAAAGACCTTCGCTCCCCAAAGGCTTGGAATCCGAGAACATCAGCAATGCGCGGCTGACATCGTCCCCCATGTGATTCAGGTGCGGCCTCAGTTCCGGCCCGAACTTCCAAACCCCTGCTCGCAAAACTATCGACTACTGTCAACTGAGCAGGAAACGGCAGAGGATAGCAGCGCCCTCGAAAGTCCACGTTGTGTGGAAAGTAGAGCTTCTCCGCGTTGACGAAATCTTCTGCACTCCGCAGCTTTAACTCGAACGTTGGCCTCTCCTTCGATGCAAAGGCTTCCGAAGAATGCACACGGTCAACAAGCCAACGAACTCCCTTCTCCTTTCTCATTCAAGTGCTGGACAGCATACGACATATGAGTCCTGAAAGTCCCTTCGTGGCGGTCAGAGGATGTTTCCACAGCGCTACACCACGACCAAGAGCAAGATTTGTAGGATGTGTACAAACCGAAGTGGTCAACGGGGCTCCGATCGGAGTTCGCGGCATCGCTTTTCGGCATTGAGACGCCTGTCACCGCGACACATCTGAGGTAAACATCTCTCAATGAACTCGCAAGAGTCTGCCACTAGCCTGAGACGCAGAACCTGATAGTCCGGGTCGCTTTGATCTGGAACAGGTGGGACCTTAGACTGCCATGGCTTGTTGGAAACCTGGGGCCGGCTAAATCCCATCCAGATGAATGCAGTGTCCAAACTTCTTGACACGGGCAGGTGTTTGATATGGGGGCTCGTGAAACAGAAGCAGCTCTCTGCTTAGCTTTATGTCTGGGCATGACTTTGGAGTGTACCGAAGCATCGCGGGGAAGCAAGCTTCGTCAGAAACGGTACCGGGATCGCCTCAAGCTTTCCTCAGCTTCAAACTTGCATCGGTGGATGTCCCAGGCTGTATCCTACTTTACCCATAGGAAGACACTTACTGTGTGGAGGAACCACCCATGTCACTTCGTTGGAGCTCCCCGGCAGTTTGCATCGGAGAGGCCACTCAAAACTTACGAAAAAGTCAAACTTCCGGCCGATGCTCCTGTAGGCTAGTTTCGATCTTCGGATCGAATCTCACCGATTGTTGGTCCCAAAGCGATATGCTTCATTCATGCAGCTTTATACTTGCACTTGTGCCATGCACGCGAGAAGGTGGCCTTCACTTTCTATTATGCAGGTGCTTTGCTTCGTGAGTTGGAAGCCAACCCTGGCGAATTCCTTCAAACTGATGCTTTGAAAGCGACAGCACCGGGGATTCCTTTTGCGTTTCTCACTTCTTTTGGACACATGCTGCGAGCGACGACCTAGACTTACGCAATCTGTGGCAACGAGTGCAACCTGTCTGGTTTTGACAGCTCGCAGTTTTGCAACTGCGAGAAACAAACCTCAGTTACTCTCGCAAAATCATTTGCTTCGGCGCGAACTATTTTCTATGACGCGGTCAGCCACATCCTATGTTGCACCTTCGCTTTGTTGTCTTCCTTGAACGAACGAGGAATGCTTCGGTTGACGGAGCATCACTGTTCTCCTGAATGTGCGAACAGGGATCGACTCAATACTTTGAGATGGAACCTAGTCCGGAACGACCAGACCGAGATCAAACACCGAGCAAAGGTGACAAACTGGCAAACCACAAGGAGGGCCAAACAGCAAGCACTTAACACTGAATCCAAGGCAAAAGGGAGCACCAACTCCAGTTTATAAGCCTGAACACCCGAGAGACGTGATGGGAAAGTAGACCCTTCTTAAGGGAAAATAAACTCTTCTTAAGTCCCGACAGAATTCACGGGCCACGTGCCTTCATCCGCGAAACGCTGCGTCAAAATCAAGCTAACAGTAAACACACTCGGAGCAGTGGCAAGAGTGAAACCGACTCTTGACTTTGACGACACCGTGGACAAGCAACCCTACACCCCGGCAAAAACAACGGGTATATAGCAGACCGCAAATTTGAAACCATTTGCGGTCAACCCGGGCACCCAAAAACAAACGATGACAAACCTCGAATACTGCGGACCACATCGTCAGAAGGAGTGATGCAAAGCAAACCCTAAAACTTTAAAGAAATAACACTGGGCAAAAAACTATAAACTCTAAAACGAACATCATAGGATGAAGACCATGTCTTAAACACGCAATGCCAAGAAGAAACGACAGGGAGCAAACTAAACCCAAACAAATTGTCTGTCCTGACCTTCAACACACCCTTTCAAAAGTTCGGAGCCGTTCATTTTAATTGTGATAATTTTTTAAGACAACACTGAAAATTCGATTCTGTAAGAATACGACAAAACCGGGCCCTGAGGGTGACGCTTTCTGACAAAAATATTATACGTCAGTGACACGAACTGAGAATCAGCTGCGCAGCAAACTCCGCACCGGAAACCAAAACACCGCCGGAGTGAAAATCCTAGGCATTAAAGAAGACAACTGGCTGCAAACCTTACATCTAAGAAACGATGCATGGAAGACCCTGAACTGCGAAATGGCACAACTCACAACAAAACCGGCAGCCATCACCCGCAAGCCCTAAACCCTAAAAATAAACCTGAAAAAACATAAAATGAAACATTGAGCGGCAGACATCAAGTCCAAGAACATGAGATGAGCCGCAAACCCTAAACGAAAAAGAAACCACTACGCAAAAACTAGACACCGAAAAATTGCATGCCCATGCATGCCCTAAGCCCTAAAGCGAATGATGCGCAGCACACCTTACACCTCAATGACACGAACTCAGCAGAAGCTGCGCAGCAAATCTGCACCGGAAAACGCAGCGTAAACGCCCTAAGCCCTAAAGAAAAGACTGGGTTGAGACCCCGAACTTCGAAAGAAACAGTGGGTGGCACAACTCACAACAAATTAGCAGCGAATCCTCGAGGGGCTGCCAGCACTTAGCCCTAAACAAAAAAGCCATCACCTGCAAGCACTAACCTTGAAATGCGCATGAAATAGACTGGGCGGCAAGCCCTGAATCCAAGAGCAAACGTAACCCGAAAGAAGCAACACGCAGCAAAACCTAAACCCTCAAGAACCGATGGGCGGCGTACCTCAAACCTCTGGTACGCTTGCCCTAAACCGTGAAAGGAGTGATGCGAAGCAAGCACCGAACGTCACACAGCGATGGTATCAAATCCTGAACCGAGAAAAAACGAGGTAATAGTATGGCGCAGACCCTGAGCAAGAAACGGCAGATAGCAAACCTTCAACGAAGTAAAACGATCATCCGATAGACAGCGAGTCCTAAACTTCTAAACATCAAAAGCAGGGCAGCGAACCCTGAACCAGAAGCGAAGCGATTGGCAGGAAACCCTGAACCCAAAGACAAACCCGAAACCCTGAGATAAACTTCACGACGGGTGACAACACCCCAATCTCGGAACAAACGGTGCAGCACAAGATTCACCAAAAATAAGAAGGCTCACAGATACTTATCGCCCTGTTCTACCTTGCTACTTCGCATCGCTTCTGGGGCAGACATCGGCTAAGGTGTTGCCAGTCGGCGTGGGATCACCGGGCGTTGGTTGCTTTCGGGCTCGGGAAATGATCGACAAGCGCTCCTTTTCGGTTTAGGCTTTGCGAACCCCTCGTTGCTGGTGGCTGAAGCTTCCTTCCCCTATCTTTCCCGCGAATTCAGGTACCTTGCTGCCCATCGTTCCTAGGGCTGCTCTAGAGTTTAGGGCAGGGGCTAGTACCACATAATTTCCATCCAATTGCCTGCTACTCAAACTCTTTTGGGCTGGGTTTACATCCGTCGTAGCTCGCTGTTCTGCACTCTCTTCTCGATCCTAAGACGCTGTGTTTCGACTGGAGTGACAGCAGAACTAAGGCTCTGGCTGGTGGGTCCGCGTTGGGAGGGATTCCTGCAATGGCCAAGTCGCGCTGCTGGGCCTCCCTGATCAAGGCGAGTATGCGTCCATTGATTCTCCAAGGTACTCTTCCCAGGAAGTCCTGGAAAGCGTGTATCTGCGTCAACGTTTTGAAGTGCAGAATACTGTCTGCAATGCATGGGCAGAGAAGTCCATAGTTGCGGCGCTGCGCGACGCACTGTAGGATCTGAGCTGCGTCATCTGCTCGGAGGTAGTTCGCACGAAAGCCGACTTGTGTAAGATGTAGGGACCTGGATACTGTTGGTAAGCTTGCATCGACAGTGGTTTCGGCAGGCAGCGAACCTTGAGGAGAGTCTCCACATGGCTGCCAAGGCAACGGAGGAATTACCATCGGCTGCATCTTCGGCTTGATGAAATGTAGCATGTCACCCTGCCCAGTAGTGCTTATACAAAGCCAGACCTATGTGAGCGAAGACCGCAGACTGTCCTCCGACTCCATTTTCGCCCGGGCCAGTGGGTGTAGCGACAGATATCCCACGACCTGAGTCAGTAGATCTGTAGCAACATCCGACATAGTGGTGCGACCCGGAGCTCATGACATCTACAGCTTGAGTGCACAGCCTTTCTGCGCGTTTCCCATCGCTTGCCATATACCAAGGCCTTGCCATCCAAAAAAAGCGACATTCACGGCATTCACACTGCCATCCTAGAAGGCCTTCTCCAGAAGCTCCTCCCTGCGACGGAGGCCCACAGCTTTTCAACACGGCAAGCAACGCTTCGCTGTGGCCGGCCGAGCCTTGGCGCTACGTCCGGCAGCAGCCTCAGTCAGATGCAGACTTGTGCGCTCTCGATGCGAGTCATCGTCTGCTGCTAGACGTTCGGGTCGCCTTGCAACACATAATCACGACATGCTCGGAAAGAGAAGTTACTCACCGAATTGACACGAACGTTTCGCCGCGCTTTAGTATGGAGACACAGAGTGCCTACCGGAAACGATTCTAAGGACCGTAATCAGGAGTTCCAAGGGCGAGATTGGGGACGTTCCAGAGCGTCGGCACAGCCGACTGACAGCCGACAGCAGGTCACGGCTGTGGCGAAGTTTGCGAAGTGTGCAAAGTGCATGACTTGTCGCATGTCTCAATCGTGAATCTTGGCTGCTGGCCCATCGGCAACGACCTCAACGACTTTCGGAAACGTGTGCTCAGGAAACTGCCCCAAGCGCACAGGCCTTGCTGTCGATGTGCATCGCAGGCACGCGCAGCGCCGAGCAATCGATCAGCAAGTCCACCAGTGCTGCGCCAATAGGCACCGACTTAGTGCGGTCGCGGAATGCCTCGCATCAGCGGCAGTCTGCGAAATCAAAACAAACGTCATGGCACGGTCTTTCGGCTAGGCCTGTCTAAGCCTGCGCATTTCCAACAGCTGCGGTTTCATGGCTCCTGTTGGTTGCAGGGTTGCTAATGCCCAACGCCGCAAGACAACAGATTCAGATGCTTGCAAGCTCCTTCAGACTTGGTGCCGTGGCCACTTTCATGGGCGGCAATGCGCTGCCACATTAGCTCGTCTTCAACGGCCTCACAACAAAGAAGCGATCAGTCCATGGTGCCACAACGAAACCAACCAAGGAAGCACAATCATGGCATCGGAGGAAGTTGCTGAGGCTGGGGACAAGCAGTGCCAGCAGGACGGGGCAACAACAAGTCCTAACAGAACAACAACTCGATATTGTAAGGTGAGGGAGCTTACCAGATCAGCAACCAAAACCGCAAGGTGAGACGCATCTAAACCCACCAAGATCCAGAATCATGCCAACACGCTCTGAGGTGGCTTGCGCACGGTGCATCTTTTCGTCAGTCCCCACAACACCCGGTGCTGACGGGCCGGATGATGCAACGAAAGCCGCAACCACAAGTGTGCGAGTTGAGTTAAAGGCCGAAGAGCTTTTGCTGCTGAGGCGCTCGAACCGGTGCACAGTGCGAAGTGCGAAGGAAGGTTGCGGCTTGGCTCAGCTTTCGATTCTGGGCTGGCAAGCAATAGCCCGGGTTCTGCTGACTGGCCGGGGCTTGGATCGATCCGAATTGCATGTCATCATCGCCATGGGGCTTCCTTAACAGCATGACTATCTCATGAAGACTATCACTAGCACCATCAGCATACCAGCATCAGCACAATCATCGACAGTAGCACAACAACCAATGCATCCACCACCATGCATCCGCCACCACCATCTCCCCTCACCTTCGCATTACTAGACCCAAGAACGCCAGCAGTCAACAACAGCAGCCACGTATCCTGCTCCCGGCAGAATAGGAAACCATCGAACAACAGCCTTGCCAACCGGGATGGGCCGAAACGCAACTCCCTGGAATGCCAAGCGGAGGGCCTCTCCAACTCTCGTAGCCGCTGTTGCGAAAGGAACTTCTCCAAATCGATTCTGGCGAGCATTTTCTTGCATTTCATCCTTGTTCCGAAAGCACGGCAACATGAGCAAGTTCAAGACGTTCTGGCAAGTGATGATGGCCAGGAGCTCTGGCTCCAGTCCTAACCTGGTCAGAGTGATGAAGGTCTTCGATCCTGCTCCTGTACGCTGCACAGCTTCTCGGTCTGAGAGGACGTTGGCCATGGCTTCGACCCAAGGCATCCATAGGCGCTTTGTACCTCCAGTCAATGCTCCACGTCCCGCATCTGCGTGAACCTTCTGTTCTTCAAGAAACTCTCGAAGAGCTGCTGTTTCCGCGAGATGCTCCTTGGGAACGCGGGTTGCACCCGCACACACACACACACACACTCACGCTCACATACGTAAACATGCATAAACACGTACACCCATACATAACTACATACATACATATACATATATATATAATAAGTATAAATATATATATATATATATACACACACGCACATACATTTACGTAACGTATGTAAACAGAAACTGAATTCCAAAACCTGCGGGCAAACAGATTACGTCATTATGTAGCCCAAGATACGATTGCAAACTCCCGACGCCTCCACGAGAGCTCATGATGAACACAAGCTTCCACCTTCAGGTGCAGTCTCTTTGAACAAGAACAAGCATGGGCCCTACTTTCAAAGATCTGTACGCTCGTTGAACTGGGCTCGACAAAGACATTTTGGGAAGCTTCGGATGATCCACATGCGATGTCAATTGCCTGAGCCTCTGCTGTGAGGATGGGCATGCGGCCGCGGCCATAAAGCTGCTTCCGGATCTCTTCCAATGTTTCGGAGTCTTTGTCGAAGATCGACGGATCTTCCAGAAATTGCTGCAGCCTCTCTGCAGGTAGATCCTCCATCAGGATACCATGCACGGCGAGCAGGTGCTCGTCCAAGTCTTCTATGACCTGCACATGTGTTTTCTGAAGGAAGCTTGAAACCATCCCCTACTCGACATGTCCCTGCCTGGATGTCAGTACCGGCAAGGTAGGAGCCAATCTTGTCTTGCAGCCGATCCGCCTCGCAAGAATCATCACCGTGTACGACAGAGGCACAGTGCAGAGCCCTGCCCTACACTATGTGAACAAGGCATCCTGCAACTTGGCCTGAAGAATGCCGACGCTTGCTAGCTGTTGGTGGACATCTTCCAAGGCGTGGCTCGCTCTTTCCTCCCGCTGTCTCTCGCGAAGCGCGGCCTCCGAATGCAGACTGACCAGTCTTGATTGACACCGCCCTTGCTGATTCTCGGAAGGCCTGAAGCTTGACAAACTGCGACGCAGGCCCTTCCAAAGTGTTAAGCCGCACCGGCAACCTAGGCAGAGTCCAAAGGTACACCGTAGTGAAACTATATACACGTGGCACTGTATGACGTGGAACTTGAACATAGAATCACACGTGCATTCGAATGGCTCAACAAGTATGGCTCATGCGATTCCTCTGGAGAACAATGCCGTGTTGGGTCGCAACTTTCAGAGCTGTTCCCAGCCAGGCCCGCTAGCCAGTACAGAAATGAGTTCTCCACAAAAGCGGGTGCTTTGTGACGGATATCATGGGGCGTGCTAAAACCATTGCGTAAAGAAATGGTCCGTTTTTCGAGGTGTTGGAGCCCTGCCTCTGTGAAAGCCTTATATCTTTTCGAATCGTGGCCTTGCACGCAACCGTTTGAAACTGGCCGGTCACACTGCAAAAGGCATGACAAAACGCATCCTTGTTCAGAACCCATCGTGCCGATACACCTGCCTGATCAGCCCCTGAAGCAAGGTCTTGTCCATGCGCTATCGGATATCAGACGCCGAAACGACAAGGTCAAGAGCGAAGACGAGCAGAACTAGCACTTCCGGCTTCAACAAGCAAATAGCACACAACTAGAGATTCGGACCCTGACAGGTGACTGAAAACCAACGATCGAATCGGCAGGCCTTTCCAACACTTCATGTGTACAAACCTGGTTGGGTGCCAGCTTCTTTCGTGCATACCAGTATCAGTTATATATTTCTATATATATATATATATTTATGCCGGGACTCCCGTCCGGTGCGGGCTACATTTTCGAGCCAACGCTGTGCTGAAGATTTGGTTACGAGCTGTTTAGGGCTTACAAAGCAAAACACCTGAAAAGATTGCCTTACGAAGCCAAGCTGTTCAAAGTGCCACTGCCAATATTGTGGCAGTGGGCCTCGAAGTGTCTACACCAAACCAGATTTGGGAGGCCATGTCGCGGCTTGCGATTGTTGGTCGCAGGCGGTCCATCTAGCCAGCGAACATCCGGGGAGCCGACTGCCACCTTTGTCAACATAGCATCTGGCGAAACCGGCTGGCGCCACGAAACTTGTGTTCTGGATCGCTGTGCTTCCGGCTTGACTGCCGGTCCATCTTCTGCATGTCAACGGCTTGTACTGCCATGCCAACACCTGGTGCACGATTTCGCGAAATTGAAGATTGTCGAACAAAAAATCATGCTGCAATGCTGCTTTCAACGCACTTAGAGTAAAAGGTCCCTGTCCTTGCCTTGCGTCTTCCAAGAGCTCGCTGCCAACGTGAGAAGACGCGCATGTGCTTAAGCTCTCATGCGATAAATCATCTTGTGAAACTGAGTGCTTCGGACCTACAACAATTATTTCAGGTTCACAATCTGCATGGTGACATGAAGGTCTGTCTACACAAGGCCACCATATTTGCATGCAAAGGAGATCAGGGTTTTGGAATACACAGAAGCCCATTGATCACCATGACGGTCACTACGTTTGGACCACTCAACGTTTTGCCGGAACAGTAGTGCCGAAACCTTAACAGTAGATCCCCAAAACCATTCGCTGAGAAGGCATTGTGAAACAGCTATACGGTGGACTCGCTGATGCTCGCCTTCACTTGTGACACCTGTCGCAGAGCAAACAATCTTGAGCAGGCCCCCTTTGGCCGTGCGACGTCTCTGGTGTGACCGTTGCCGCACTACGTGCGATGTCCTGACGGTTGCGAAATCACAACCCTTGCAACTTTCTTAAACCAAAATCGTCCCACATTTCCTTCTTGCCAGAAAGCTGCGGGCAACCACAAAGCTCGCCCGCTTCCGTGACAGTCGTCGGGCGTCGGCTGAATGAATGTGTGCGAATGGGGAGTTGTGTTCGAGACCAGGATTCATTTGACATCACATGCATCGAAACATGCGAAAGCATTCACAACTCATCTAATGCATTCCAAAATGTACACACATAAATGGAAGTGATGTACAAAGCGACACTCTTTTCCTCACTGCCGGGAATGCGGATCTGATCAGCGCGACATCGGATGGACAGAATGTGCGGGGCTCTTAGAGCCGCGTCAACATCGGCATCCTAAACTTTTAACTGAACAGCTTGCAGGGAAAACTCTGAATGTGCCACTCTCGTAGTAACGATGACGAAGGACACTGAGATAACAACGGTAGTGATGCTTGTCACAAAATCGACTTCAACATGTGTCCCCTCTAAGTAAGGCCAGACCTTCCATGCGTAAAGCATGCAAAACGGAGGGCTTCTGGGCAAGAGTGCAATGGGCTGGTAGAGCTCCAACCCTGCTAAATGCTGGCCCTAGCGGCCCCGGTAAACAAGCGACGGCAGTTACTGTAACAGCGTCGAGCAAATCCAAAAGCGGTGCTCTGCAATGGAAGCTCCCCGATGATCTGAACTTAAAAGCCCCCGCAACATGCAGGGTTGCAAAAGCTGCTCGCTTTCCCGGGGTGGCACTTGCACCCCTGCCCTCAGAACTCCACGACAAAGATCTTGTGGGTGGTTGCGTCGCGGACGATGGTGGGCGAGCTGCCAACATTGGCACAACCCCATGTGTTGAGGTCAGACGCCGTTTGAAACTCCGCTTGATTCTCAAGCCCGGCTTCGTTCTTCCACAGGTTGCTGCAGAGATCGAGATGGTTGCCGCACTGCGTGCACGTGCCCACATAGTGAAGCTTGGCCTTCTGCACCACGAAGAGGTGGCCATCTTCCCAGGTAGTGAGCGGTGAGGCATCGAGCTTGTCACAGCCCCACTCTGATAGTGGGGTACTGGTCCGGTAGTAAGGCTTGAAAGGCTGACCTCCCGGGCACAAGTCGCGGTTGCACTGACTGCAGCTGGCCACCCAGTGGATGAAGTGTCCGGGCTCGTTGTCTTAGTTTCACAACGTCACACTCCCACGACCGGTAGCCTTAGCAAAACAACACAGACAACACAGCTGCACTTGCATCCAAGCATCTGCTTGGCACGACGGGCCCCTTTGGGCCGATGAAAAGGCACGTAACGCAAACGTTCCTGGGTGTCAGTGAACCCCGAAAACCAAAAAGATGCTTTCTTCAGGACCTCCTGGAAATGGCGAGAGCCAATTGTATGTCTGAGGAACGAAACTAGCAAAGACTTGCAAAGCATCATCCCTCAACGCTGACCAAGGCTCATGACATAACCAACAAGGAAAGAGGGGACGATGTCAATATCCTGGGCGACGACCGCAGCTTCGTCAGCTTTGGCAACCAAAGCGCTCTGGTGGAGCTGCTGGAGCTCCGAGGGAGTCAGAGCTTCTGCGATTTTCGCCACGGAACTCACGGTCTCCTCGCAAGCTCACGTCCAGGAACATGCCTGAACCCCCAATCCCTTCACCTGAAACAGCTTAAACAGAAACCTTTCAGAAACCCTTCAAAGTCATAAACCCCAAACCTTCAAACACTAAAACCCTGAAAACCCTTGCAGAGCACCACGTCCTCCAGGGTCGCTGGTGAACCAGCCAAAGGCTTGGTGAACGATCCAAAAAGCTTGAGAGCGGGGCCTGCTCAGGGTGTCAAGAAAAGGCGCTGACAGCCTGCAAGCGGCTTTAGGTAGGTGCGCGGGCTCATCGCTAAACCGTAAACCCAACCTTCAAAGCCAGCTCGTCTGATCCCGGAACCCCCTAAACCCTAAATCCTGCACCCTAAACCCTAAACCCAAAAACCTCTTTAGACATCCCCGCTGTTGCCGCTGAGAACTGGCTTCAGGTCCACGGCAATTCCTGAGATATGTCAAGTCTCAAAGACCTCAAAGGATTTAGGGTTTAAGGTCCTCAACGCATAAGAGTTCAGAGCTCGAAGCGCGCGGTCTGAGGCAAACTGAAAGATATCTGCGAACATCAGCATCATTCCGGGGCTGCAGCGATCAGAAGCATGCAAAGCCGCACCACACAAGGGTGATTATACATCAAATCGCTACATTGAATGTAGCGCGACTGTTGAACATTGCTTGACAGACACGCCTCACCAAGTTAGTCTAATTAGCGATCTCCACTGTGTCACTTGCTCACACATTGCGTGTGCTGCCTTGGCCTTCCGTGGCTTGGAGTGCTCGCTGGACCTGGGCTGGAAAGATTCATGGCAAGGAAGTCGGCGTGCGCGTCCTCCGCTCACCGTGGACGTGCAGGCGCAAGATCTTGTCGGCGACTCTTGCTCTGGGGCAGAAGCTCTCGTTCGGAGCCTGGGTTTACACCAAAGACTTGCCATGAAAGGGAACGAGGAAACGCGCGGAGCAGTGCATCCGAGATGCTCGAATCACATGCCATGCCAGGCGCCCCATGCCCGACCCCTTTCCGAGCCAGAGACAGCCTCGCAGGCATCGCGACGGTGATTCATTCCGCTGCACGTGCTACTGGCCCACCGATTCTTCACGGACGGTGCCCTACGCTCAAGTCTCCGCGGCTACGAACTTGCAGACGGCTTTTGGTCATCCGTGCTCCGCTGCTAGGAGCTTGCAAACGGCTCTTTTGTAGTCGCTGGGGAATTTTGTAGTCTCAGCGGCTACTCTTCCGTTCCGGAAGCTCTCTTCCGGAGGCGAGTGCTCGGACTATGTCCCCAACATTTGGTGCCAATTTTAAGCCTCAAAACATGCTTTGGGCCGTGCATCCACCATTCTACCTTGCATGGCATTCTATCTCACTCGAGAAAGCGCGTCCAAAGGATGGCTGCTCCATTCTGGAAGCCGTAGTACATCGTCAGGCTCTGAGTGTCCCAGACCCCACTGCCTGAGACCTCGTTGTCCGGGTCCGGTCGCTCCTCGAACTCGATCCAGGTCCCGTTGAGATCTGGGAACTCATACCACTGCCAGAAACGCGGGGTCGGGGGTACTGCGCTTTGGCGCCGCCCACTTGCGACGATCATCGCCTGACCTTGGCTTCCTGTCCAAACGGCGATTTGCCCGTAGCGGGCCTCCGGCAAGCCATCATTTCCCTGTGTTGCGGGTGTCAGCTGGTCCCATAAACCGGCCCCGATGTTGTAGGCCCACAGCTCGTTCGTGTTCCCCACCCCTTGGACCACCCCTGCGAAGACGATCATGCGGTAGCTCTGCTCGACCAAGACGGCTGAGTGCCCCCAGCGTGGCGCAGGATAGTTTGGCGGCCCCACGTTGTCGGGCTGGAGCTCTCGCCAGGTGCCGTTGCCGGGAAAGAAGGCATACAAACCTCCAAAAGAGCTACTTAGGAAGTTTCCACCGTAGATGAGCATCATGTCGGCGCCGTCCTTCTGGACTACCACCGCTGTGTGACGGCGACGCTTGGTAGGTGCAGACGGAGCCGCAGCTGGCGCCGCCAACGTCCACATGTAGGTCAAGCCTGTGCCAGTGAGCAAATACACATCATTCGGAGCGTAGGCGGAGTTTTGGATGCTGAATCGGCCTCCAAAAACCAGAGAGCCACCAACCTCTGGCGAATAGGCAAAGCTGGCCTCATATCTCGGCCCTGGGCCCGAGACCGCGGGCGTGACATCGGTCCAATTGACAGGTCCGAGCTGTGGCCTGTAGAGCCAGACCGCGTCTGTCAGAAAGCCTCCGAAGCGTACGAACTCTGATGGCGAGGTCGTGTAGGACAGCATGGCGAGGCGCTGGGGTGGTGTTGGGCTTAGCTGCGTGGAGCCCCATGGCAAGTCCCACGGCACTGTCGTTGTCGTGGTCGTGGTGGTCGTTGCTGGCTGCAAGACTGCACCGACAGCTGTGAGCGTTCCGTTGCAGATTTGTTGTTGGATGCCTGGGAAGAACGTCGGCAGGACTGCAAGGAACGCCTCCACGAAAGCCTCCGGATTGCTCACGAGCTGGGCAACGACAGCGACAACCCGAGCCTCGTCGCTCGCAGGAAGTCTGACATCAAAGCGCATGTTCAGCAGGAGGGTCCGCAAGAAGTCTGGGTCAATGCAGGTAAAATTGCGATTTTCGGCCTGGTAGTAGACGACCTCTCCCGCATCCAGCTGCAATAGGTCGAAGGCAACTCCGGGTGGATTCCGAAGGGTGACCGAACTCACCGGCACACTGACGTAGTTGGCATACCAAACCACCAGCTGCTCCTGGCCAGTTCCGTTGCTGAGCAGCGTCTCGATCCTGTTGGGATCTGGCGATGGGGTTGTCTGCGGCAGTGCACAGTTTTGATCCGGGTTGCTCGGAGTGGCAGGAAGTTGTTGGAATTCGACGGGGTTCACGCCGCCTGCAGACCCAAACATGAAGTAATCGTACTTGGACTCGGCTGTGCCAAAGGCAAAGGTTTCTCCACGCTGACTTGAAGACACCACGTTGTCTCCGGGGCATGAGAGTTGAGCCATGCTTCGCTCAACAGATTCACAAGGCCGGGTCCAGAAATAGGTGGCCGACGACGGCTTAAAGGGGCGTGCTCCGATCAGGTTGCCGTCCGACGTTATGTCCGCAGCATTGATCTCGGAAGTTCCGAGGTTCACGCCGGTATCTGTGAACTCCAAAGTGGCCGTCGGGGTAACAACGCTGGGCAAGTCCACAAAGAAGACCCGTCCTGCACCAGTGGTTGTGATGATGTAAACGCGCCCAGACGTACCAAGAGCCTCTGCCGGGGAACCCTGGTCAACGAAGATGGCATAGGATGAGAAGGCACCTCCACCAGGAAAGTTCACCGTGAAGACCTCCATGGTCATGCTGGCTATGTCGCTCTTGTTTGCGAAGATCTCGGAGACCCTGGTGATGACCACGCTACTGCGTGGCTTGAATTTGAAGAGCCCTTCTAACTTTGGCCCCCCGTCCAGAATGAAGAGGTAGGAGTTCTCGGGGTCCGGGCCGGGGCCGATGGCCAAGTCTGACCAGGAGATCGCCGCAGGCGGCCCTGGGATCTGGAGGAAGAGCTCCGGCTCGTCGCTGATCCGTTCCTGGGTGAGGTACAAGTTCGCCGGGTTGCCCCTGTCGTCGATAGGTTGCGAGGAGCCTGCAGGGGGCATCACCCACCAGCCGGGATTCTTCCGGCTTTTGGCAAGACCAGCCGGCCCTTGGTGCCCCCACTCGGGCCCACCGTAATCCACCCCGAATTCTGATAGAGGTTTGCACACCGTCAGGCTGGTGCCCTGCGGGGCTCTGTGCCTTGGTGGCCGTTGTGCCGGTGCCCCAAGGCTCGTCTACTGGTAGTGTGCACCAAACCGCGCAGTGCATCGACAAGGCGACCCGGTGAATGGGCTGCGGGGCAAGCTGTGCAAGGCACGGACACTCTCGGGTTTGGCAGTGAGGCGAGAAAGGGTGTGGATGCATCGCTTGTCCCCGCCAGTGGGCTGTCGAGAGTCGCCGGTGCGGATGACCAGTTGGGCTTCGGCATTTGCAAGTATATCATCGATCACAATGACGTGCGCGTTGCCGAGGAAAGCTTTCAACCTCGCTATAGGAGGAGTACCGCAGTTGGAGTGCAGCCGAGCCTTGCGTGAGCAAAAGTATGTGCGCACTACCAACTGAGGGAGAAGCACGGCGTGCAGCGACCTCGCATGCCTGGCTGGGTGGTTCCAATCTCACCCCTGCAGCCTTGTGCTCAGCTGCTTCCGTGAAAGGCACATGATCAAAGCTGGGGTCAACCATTTCGGCATCGCCAGAGACCCTCCGAACCACGATGAGTGGACGCAGCCATTCCGGGGCGTCAGCCAAGAGGTTAGTGGCGATACGGACCACCGTAGGATGAAGCTCTAAACACGCCATGCTTTAAGAAAAAAGCAAACTAGAACCCTAAGCCCTAGCCCGCAACCCGGAAGCCTCGAAACTTAAACCCTGCAACCCTAAACCCTCATGCCCTAAACCTTTTAGTGCTGAACCGCAAATACACGCCGAGATTCCACCGCCCCAGCCTTTTGGCGTTTTACCACTAGCCTTCACCTGGGCTCTTGCTCGGGTTTAGGGTTTGGGGTTTAGGGTTCGGAGTTCCTCAAGTTGCCATAGAAGAGTCTTAATTACAAGGGTTTTCAGAATGCAATGGATTTTTCGCATCTTGAAGATCTGAGGTTGCCGTGAAGGGATAGAGCAAGCAGAATGGTTTCTGTATTATGGAGACCAAACTAAGCTCCTTACCAAAAAAACCTTGCAAAAGCTCTTCTTCACCAGAACCCGGTGACCAGAAAGCCCTCACTGATGGCTTTGTCGTTTGCCACGGGTCCCCAGCCAAGGGCCATAACCACGGACTTCGATTGGGGCTTGAAAGGCTTCTTCAAGATGTCCTTCCATGTTACCCCTTTCAGGCTTCTGACACATGTTAACATGTAATATATGACATATTACAAAAAACTCGAATATTTCATGTGTAATGCATCGTAGAAGATATATGTGTGAACACGCATGTCTTAACTGCGGGCATGACATCACCGGAAGCTTCCAAACAAAATCTGAGATGATCACCGAGCATCCCAATCCATGCCAAAGTTGAAGGACAAATGGGGGTAGAAGAAGCCTCCAATGCACATGAAGCGCACCTGGATTATGAAAGCAACGGCATTACCGGTGGTGGACGCGCCCGGGCTGCCCTGATGCCTGGGAGTTCCAGAGAAAGACAAGGACCCTGTAGAAAAGGGAGAAGTACTACTTACCTCAAGGATTTCCCAAAAAGGGTAGAGTTTAGAGCCTCCGAACATCCGAACGTCCGACCCCCCCCTGGGGGCCTGCTGACAAGCGCGAAAGCAAGCTCCGCCACGATCATGCCGAAGTTGGCATCGCACTCGACTCCCCCGAGCTCCGAGGATGAAGCGACCAGACCTCTATCCTCTTCAGAAGGATCGTAGTGGTAGCTACTACAGTAGGGTTTAGGGTTTGGGGTTACTATACTGATTAGCTTGGAGTTTAGGGTTCAGGGTTTACGATGACTCTTTGCACACATTGAACGCTTGAGGTGGCGTAAGTCAATGTCTGTCACAGAAGACCCAGTCCTGCAGCAGGGAGAAATGGTTCTTGGTGATGTCCGTGAGCTTCGTCGTGATGGTCTTGATAGAAGCCACAAAGCTCGCACCAACACCACCCAAGCCAGCCATGGAATATCGGACTGTTGCGATCATGCCATTCAGAGGGGCCCTGAACTCTTCTGGCACGCAGACTTGCTGCGTGTTCACTTGCAGAAAGGGCGTTGGGAGTTTGTTGTACTTCCTCTCGATGCACGACTTCAGCTTGTCCACGGCACTGTTGAAGTTCTCCTCGATCTTCGTCAGGTCCTCGAAGATTTTCTTCACCTTTTAGGGTTTATGGCCGTTTAGGGTTTTAGTGTTCAAGTTTATGTGCCATCGTTCGGACCGTTTAGAACCACCCTCACCGCGTCCCATGCGCCACAGTCGGTCACCGAAAAGCCGAGTCTGCCACTGTCCTCAGGTGAGCAGAAGTCATCGATTCCGTACTGCTGTACGATGTCCGCCGCAAGTGAAGTTGCGCCTGACACAAAGTTTCCGACCTCATTGAAGGTTCCCTGAACCTCGTTCCAGGCGCCTTCGAGAGTGTTGGCTGCAGCGGCTGCGTGTGCCTTCACCTTGTTGAACTCTGCAGCTAGACCGTCGCCCAACTTGTCAAAGTTGTCGCTCACCCAATCTGCAATGATGTCCCCAAGCTGCTGAAGACTTCCCAGCAGCTTGTCCTTGCACTTGTCGGCATCAATCCCACAATCCATGATAAGCTCGACTGCTTTGTGCAAGTCGTCCGGTATCTTGCTCTTCACCTCATCAAGGACCTCGCTGAGACATTCCTCGAACGTCTTGGCGACGGTCTTCGAGACGCTTCTCACGCAGTCGTACAAGATTGTGCCGAATATTTCGACGTGGCAACCGATGTCATGCCATTTACAATTCCTTTCGCCGATCTTCCCCCACTTGGAGCAGCCATTGGAGACCATTTCGTCCACATTGATCTCCTTCGTGCACTTCGGAAGCGCATCGGACATGCTCAGGGTAGGGACTTCTTGCCCGAGGCTGGCCGCCGAGGCCGGAGCTCCAGAGGGGAAGGCGAGCAGCAGCTCCTCCATGGCGACACAGCAGGGACCAAGGATACTAACAGTCATGATGTAACATGTTTTGAGACGATGATGACCATGAAGCTGATGACAACCATGATGACAGGATGATCACGATAGGGCCCATGAGGACAGTCATGATGAGAATGTTGGCGACCGTGATTGCATTGATGATGATTCTTTTGCTAGTAAAAACGAAACAACAATAATAACAAGATCAGGAACAAGAATAAGCATCGGGAGAGCTAAGTACTAGTTTTCATATGGTGATGGCGATGCTGTCGATGACAGCCATGGTACGTTCCAACCAAGAGCAACGTAGTAACGTAGTATCTGTATCTGGAGATCAGCGACCACAACAAGGGCAGCAGCAGTCACAAGGCTCCTTCAGGGAAAGCATGCCGGAGCCGTCAAGGTCAGCCCTCTGGATGAGGGAAGCCACCTCCCTCTCAGAGAGCTTCAACGACGAGGCACTCACGTTCATGCTTCCCTCTCGCTGCTTCTCATGATCGATCTTCTCCCCACTGAAAAAGCCAATCAAAATCTCCTCGGCACTGAGCTCGCCCGATCCGTCAGTGTCCAGGCTGTAGAAGTGCTCCTCATGCAGATTCTTCCACTCGGCATCACTTAGCTGCACGTCTGTCTCGGACACGATCGTGGCTCCGTCGTCCGTGCGGGCGAACTGGTGAGTTGCGGGAGCTCGATAGCTGAGCAGAGATGCTTGGTCCGTCGAGCAGGCATCATGCTCTCCACATGACACAGTTGCTAGAGCAGTGAGGCAGGTGGCCCAAAGCGATGCGAGGAGCAGGAGAGGCAACATGGCAAAACTGCCGAGGCAAACAGCAAGTGGCTGTGGGAAGTTGTCGCGAGCCAAAACTTCCACATCCAACAATGCAACAAACTTGCATAGCACTCAACCGAACTCTGAAGCTCAATTAACTGCTTGACAATGCTCTTGCAGGTTGACATGACTGAAAGCTCCGGTGGCTCGGGGCCAAAAACTTTGCACCGGTTAGCCCTCTGAGGAACGCCATTTCAGCAAAATGAGCCATACATTAGTAGTTTGTGCAGAACTAAGTCTATCTATTCAATGTAGTATCAAAAATCAGGAAAACGTGTGCCTTGATTCTTTTTTCATCTACGGCAGTGATACGCGATCATCTATTGCACGCGAATTAGTGCCCAGCCTGCCCGGAACTACTTTCAGTTTCCAGCGAAGGGCTCTGGGTATGTAAGTACCTATATCCCAGACACAGTCGTGGTGCGTGGTGAAATGGTCACTGTGTACGAACCACTGGTGCACATATTCCGTCCCACGCACAAGATGCTCAGCATTGTTTTCCAAACGCCTGCTCATTTTGTGCACCTCAAGGTTGTTGGGAACGAAGCAGGTCGGAAAGCTTGTCAAAAGCACAATGGGGAAAGGAATCTGGTCCTAGCCTCATCTGGCTTTCGCTACACTGTGTATGCTAGTGATGCTAGTGCGCGACCTAGACAAGACCTCGGGTGGACCCGTTGCACTAACATAGCACCTGCGGACGAAACTTTCGCACGCACTAGTTTCGGACAGGACAAGAAGGCTGAAAAACTCTCAACCGCACGCAACTTTGAAAGCAAATCTGTCGAAACGGCGGGAAAAAGATTGCCACAACCCGACTGTGGACCCCCATTGCTGCAGTAAACATGCAAAAACTGAAAAAAAACATAGGCAAGCTCAGTACCAGCATTCCAAAGCGGTAACACATAAGCACGGGCTAGAATCGTGATGGTTGTGCTCTGACGGATCAACATAGCTCGGACGTTGCCAACCATGAAAAACAACCGGCGCGGACGGACTCGGCTCCAACAATCGTGGCGCCTGCGCAGTATCTAGTTCGACATACCCGTTTTTGTCTGAAACTAAAAGTCAACTCACAAAACTCCAGACCTGCGGGCCTTTTCTAGGTTTGGATAACTCTGAACCAAAAGTTTAAAACTCAGAGATGAACTTAGACGAAGCTGGATTGAACTAGATTTGGAGAACTAAATTCTGATTTCGAATTCCCAAATTTCACTCTGAACTCTAACTTCAAAACCTCATCGTTCCAACCCGCATTTGAAGCAGAGATCATGCAGCACATCCTTGGAAACACGGATGTCACCGCTGTGAACAGCAGAGATACCAAACGTTTTGCCTGCACGAAGGGACCTGATGACAGTCTGAGTGGATTGGACCAAAAATAAATCAGGAAATGGTCTGAAAATCATCCACATTCAAAGTGCACAAACTTGATCATCCTTCTGCAACTTTGTCCTGGAAACGGACAGGTTCCTCAGAGATCATCCGACCTGCTGCAATTCGTTCGAAGCCATGGTAAGAAGCAAAGACAGCGCCGGCCACTGATACTGTTGCTGCATGTTGCTGCAGCATCCTGCACTTGGCAAGAACACATGCCGCAATTTGATTGTTTGAACCGAACATGTGCTCAAGACCAGCAGTGACTGGGTGCTACATGTTGGAATTATCCAGCTGCATCTTGCTGACCAACTGGTAACATTGGACAGTATTCCTTGATCCGCGTCCAGATTTTGCGACTCCAACAACGAGCTCGAAAGTGGTTCCCCGCGACCAAATGCGGCCGCTAAAATGGGGCCGTTTCTGAACCTGCGGGAATTGTGCCAATATTAGACGGCTCCAGACACGGGTCCGAATTCTGGACCCATTTTTGGCCCCGCTCTTTACCCTTTTACTGAATTCTCAACTCACGAAGAACTTCAAAGAACGGCCGCAAACAGATGTTGTGAAAGTCACAACTTCTGCTCTTGTTTACGCAGCCACTACAGCGACTACAGCTTGAGCATCTTGATCTGCTGCAGACTCTGAAGCAACGCAGCACAGATATGGTGTAGCTGAGCTATGAAAATGAACAAACTAACGAAGATCTCCCGGCACTCTGGAGGCCCCTACACAACAGTCACCACAATCCTGACAATTTCCGGACCCAAAAGTGGGCTTGTGGGAAGCACTACAGAATCTGAACCTCGCCGCCTGCCTCAGAAACTTCGACTGTGTCTTGGCGTGCTCCGAACGCAGTCATGACTACACGAGCCATGCAATGCATTGCCAAGATCCTGCGTCGCCTGAGTTTGTTGGAAATCACATCGCGAACACGCCCTCAGCTCAGAAGCGCGCTTACCTTCCATATAAGGTCACAAAGTTGCCACGTCGTTATTCAAGGAGCACCGCTATCTGCCTCCTTCCTCACATCTTTTTCGCGGATACTCGCGTGATCCACATTCGGCGGACTTGGGAACCACAGCTGCCTCTGTCGGCAACCAGCACATAGCAAACCGCAACGTGTGGAACTCCAGAGGAAGAAACAGTTAAACTGTAAGACCCTGAGCGTTCACGCTTTTCCTGCTTAAGCCAAAGGCGTTGCATAGTCATTCTATACATTCTATGTGCCGTAGCCTAGGCTCTCCAAAGGTGTGGGCGTTCTATGCACAAATCTTAACACCCTGCCTCGAAGTCCTTGTACTGATGCAACGGTCCGCGGTCGGGCAAACCTCCTGCCCTGGCTGTATAGGCTTTGCCTCCACAGCTCCTGGGTACTTCTGGGGTTTGTCAGACCGTCCATGTCCTGACGTTCGTACAGTAACAAGTACTTCGTCCTCGTGAAACAACGCTGGCGCTCTTCCTTCTTTTGAGCTTCTGCCGTTACGTTCGCTGGGTGAAACTTTTCTTTCTGTCTTCCGGCCTACACTCACTGCTGCTCCTCAACGGTGTACTCCGCGTAGGTATTAGGGGCGTAGGTGACCGTCCTCTCAGGCGAGGGGTCCCCCAGTACGCATTTCCGTACTGTCTGGGGTACCAGGTTCCGGATCTTTGTCCGGCCCTCTTCCTTGATCCTGGTTCTGCCTTTCAAAGTAGTCCTGATACGATGCTAGGCATTCGCCTTCCATGACCGTCTCTCCGACTTCTTCCATTGTCATCATCTGTCCACGGAAGTCCATCAGCTCCGGGTTCTCTTCTTCATTCCTTCCAGAGACAACTTTTCCTCCAAGTTGAAAGTCTTCCTCGCTTATGACGGGCATCCTTGTTCCGTCCGTGTGTACGATATCCGGTGTTCCCATCGTTGCTCTTCCACGCTTTCTCAGCGATCCTTTTCCGGTGCTCCGGCGTTGCACTCCGGCATTTGCTTCTCCAGATCCACGTGCTTCGTCCGATGCTTCCTGAGTTCTGGGAGGTTCCTTTGTTTGGTCGTAGTCCATCCTCCACTTCTTCGTCGCGTACTCCGATATACACGGTGTACAGGCACACCAAGTATGATCCTGCTTTTCACGAGTACATTTCCTTTCTCCGCACCAGTAGCATTTCTTCGGACATCCTGAGGTTGACTCCACGGTATACTCCATGACTTCCCAACAGTCATCGCTGTCCTCTTGTCCACGCGGTTCCATGCGTCCTCCACGTCCTTTACGTTGAACTCCTCCGGGACGGGTTTCTGGATAGCACATCCAGCAATGGCGACATCCTTCTGCCAATGCCTGTTCCTCGTACTTCCATTCCCAACGTCCTGCTCGTGCCTCTCCTTGCACATGGTAACAGGTCGGCCTGTCGAATACTCTCGCTTTCGACGCAGTTGAAATCTTTACCTGTCCAAGTCCAAACACCAAATCCAGCATGTGAGGTGGACTTGTCCATCAGAATGAGATTTTGAAACATAACTTGCTCACATTTTCATGTGCCAATATCGAAAATGCTTTCCATTTGTTGAGTCGAGTTTCGACTCTTTTGTGGATTGATTTTCATGTCACACGGTGATTTGTTTTACATGAGTTTCTTCATGTGCAATTCTTGTTCCCTCCTGCTGGAGGAACAGATGACAATCAATATTCGTCCGAACCTTTGGGCTCGGCTCTGCGGAGTCCAAAAGGGGAGGGGGGGACTCATTTGTGTATGGGTCGGAGTGATCGTCATGCGCGATGGGTGACGAAGAGCCTCAGGAAGAGGCTGACTCCAGTCTGTCGTGGCAGGACTTACCTGAGTGTGTCAAGAAGGCTCTTGATCAGGAGTCGCGACAGCCTTCTCCCGAGATTTTGTCGAACTTGTTTTCAGATGATTCAGACATCAAAGATTTTGTGGAATCGCTGGGACTTACAATGGGCTCAGCTGAATGGTTCAGTGCATGCGAGATTCTTGAAAAGGTCTGCTCTGATGTATCACAGGCTGCAGATCGCGTCTTGAGGACTAGAGCGGTGCAAGGTCAGCTGGCGCAAACGTCCTCATCGATTTCGGCTGGGCCTCAGCAGCAGCTTGAAGTAAGCACTGGGTGGCTTCAGACAAGAGCTGGTGCAAAGCGATCCCTCACGGCGTGGCCGTGTCGGTTGGCTAAAAAACTTGCCTTGGCCAAGCACGATCGTGCGAGGGCCGACGCTGAGGCTGCAGAGCTCCGACGCTGGAGGCAGGCTTTAGCGAAGGAGCTGAAAAGGGCTTGTATGCCGGTATGCTCAATGGCAAGTTACGCCCTTGATTGCCAAGCTGTATTGGAGGCGTCAGCCGGAACGCTTAGAGCGTCCACCCTAAGACGGCACGTGAGGGAATGGACCAAGTTTGCGGCATGGGTATTCGCTGTTGAGGGGACAGTCTTCCCCTCGCATTTAGGACTCTTGTTGAATTATGTGGAAGAGCTGGCGCAGGAACCTTGTGCCAGGACCAGACTACAGTCTGTGCTCTCTGCAGTGATTTTCTTCGAGAGGGTCGGAGGGGTCAAGGTCGAGGCCTCCATCTCCTCCCATGTCCTGGTGCGGAACTTGGTTCGAGTTCGCACTGCCGAGCTTGAAGCAGGGGCGCCGCCTACCAAGCAAGCTCCATCTTTGGCCCTCATCATGGTCATGTCTTTAGAGGCCGTGGTTGTGAACACTGCGCATAAGAAGTTCGTCAGAGCATATGCGTGGGCACGGCTACTGAAACTATGGACATCTAGCAGGGCCAATGACCTGCAGGGCATTCTACCGGAGCAGATGACGATGTCTTCGCAAGGATTACGAGGAGTTTTCGATAGAACGAAGACTTCGGGAGCTGACAAACGCATCAGATGGCTGCCATTCTTTGTTTGCAAGGATGCATGGCTTTTGCATAGCGATTGGCTGGCTACCGGATATGAGATCTGGGCTTCTGATGGATTTGCCTTCTCCAGGGATTATCTGGTTCCTCGGCCTACAAAGGGACTGACCTCCTGCCTACCAGTTATGGCGAGCTATGTGGATATGTCAACGATGTCCAAGCAGCTCCTGTGGGAGCTAAAGCGGCCAGAGCTGACCGAGGCTGGGAGTGTGCATCACACTGATGTTGCGCTTTTCGAGGATCCGAGTGTTGTTGCTGCTTTTACCGAACATTCCGAGAGAAACTTCATTGCCTTATTTCCCAACGAAACTTCCGTTTGCGCGCGTAACGGGAAACCCTTAACCGCGCTGCAGTTAAACCCTGTGCAAGCACTCTCTTTTTTTTTTTCCTAGCGGACATGGGGGGTCAGTTCGGGCCCGATCTTCGGGCACTGAAACGAAGGATGCCGCTGGCATCTGTCTGAAAAGAACGACCGCTGGTCGCAGGTAAGGCGAACGACTGGTTCACCCCCCTCCTGCCCCCTACCAGGGGTGTCTCAGTACTACTGGAGACAAAGGTGAAACTTTCTTCGACCCACAGGGTCGCTGCAGTCTACTACTAGCTACTCTGCGTTGTTGACGGCCTACGGCCTATGTACAGCAAAGCACGCTGTGCTGAAGATGAGATCTCTGCTAGAGATAGAACAAGGAGCGCTGCTCCGGCAGCTCTGCTGCCACAAGCGTGGTCCCAGACCCCGCATACTATACAGGGTGTGGTGGGTGGGATAAAAACTTTTGGATCACAGATCCACTTCAAGCCGAAAGCTGCACGGCAAAGTTTGTCTAGTGTTCACAACACACAAGTGAAAACACTGTTTTCCTTTTACGACAAAACTTTGTCTACACTTTCGGCGGGAAATAAACCCATTCACGCACGCATGATGGAAGCTTATTTCCCAACGAAACTTCCGTTTGCGCGCGTAACGGGAAACCCTTAACCGCGCTGCAGTTAAACCCTGTGCAAGCACTCTCTTTTTTTTTTCCTAGCGGACATGGGGGGTCAGTTCGGGCCCGATCTTCGGGCACTGAAACGAAGGATGCCGCTGGCATCTGTCTGAAAAGAACGACCGCTGGTCGCAGGTAAGGCGAACGACTGGTTCACCCCCCTTCAAGGCACTCGAAGCCTTACTCACCCCCCATCTAGTCCGCGCCGAGTGACAAGGCCAACAGCGAGGAAGGAATTAGCGCTCTGCGCCAAGTTTCTCAGTCTCTTCCCACCAGTCTCTGCTGGGGCCATCAGTAATGTTGCTGACGGTGGGCACGCGGAAGAAAGCAGCCCTGCACTGCAGGGACTCCTCCACGTCGACTGCCTGCGATACTATCGCGGCGCCTGCCGCCTTCCTTGTGAAGGCTTTGTGTAGGGATGTACGCGCTGCGTCATTGTCAATCCACACGAACAGGTCACTGCCTGCTATGTGCTTCGCCCACAACTGTAGGCTCAGCAAGTATGGCAGCAGCTCGCACTCGAAACGAGCTGTTGCTTCTGAGCTCTAGCGACCCACTGGGTCGCTACGTGGCGGCTAATCTGTAGCCCCCAGGGTGCTTGCGATTCCCTTGCCTATGGGCACTGCTCCAAGGCCGCACTTGGGGAACAGACGTGGGGATTCACACGACGTTTATGCCTGCAAAAGAGCAAGGGAGAGGGCCCTTAGCAACCCGCAGTGGCCCTTACGGACTCGCAGCGGGCTTGTACAACAAAAAATCGGCCATTTGCAGGCAATTTAAGGACTAAAAGTACCTGCTCGCACTGTGAGACAGGTGCTGGAGAAAGGAGTCTGCACTTGTGCCTCCCAGAGCTGAGAAGCGGCGGCTGCTGCACTGCAGCAGCGGGCACGAACGGGTGATACAAGCCCCTTCGTTGCGCGTTGCGCGGCAGAGCAGCGCACTGCGTTTGATGTGCAATGTTCTTCCCCCAGTCTCGGTTGGGGCCAGCAGTGCAAGTAACATCAGGCTCTGGGGCCTTGTGCGCGCACTGCGCGGCGCTGTCTTAAAGCAACACAGAAGCTCGTCATTACTAACGCGAGCCCACAGAAAAGCAGCGGGCAGGGGGCCCTTAGCAGCTCGCAGGGGCCCTTAGGGACTCGCAGCGGGTCCTTGCACCAAAAGGTTCGCCATTTACGAGCAAATTTAGGCTTGAAACCACCTGCCGGCAGTGTGAGTCAGGTGCGGTAGAAAACAGTTTCCACCGGAGCCTTCCAAAGCTCAGCACGCTTCAACAGAGGCTGACCAGATAGGGTGGAACACGAGCTGCGGTTTCTGCCAGATTGCTCCCAGCAGTTTTACAACTGCCTCACTGAGGCAATTCAGCAAGGAAAGCACCTAAAGCCTCACTGAGGTCAGTCGATGCACCGCCCTGGTAAGTAACAGATCTCCGGGGCACTGCCCTGGCGTATGGAGTGAAAGCGTTACTTTCACTGCTGTTCGCGCGCCAGTCGCGCCGCCAAAGGCGCAGTTGAACCAGTGCTGCAGACACTGCAGGGCACGGCGCGGACTCCGCGCAAGAGTCCCAAGCGGCGTGGTTGGCAGCACTGCTGTGCGCAGGGCTAGGCAGGGCGCATGCTGCCGCCAAGAAAACCGCATGGTTGGCCACTGGGCTCTCGCTGTAGGGCTCGCAGTTGACCCTGGGACAGGAAAGTCAGCAAAACGCGACCATTTGAAGTGCAATTTAAGCAGCACCTCGCGCGACGGCGCTACAGGGCAGGCCTACTAGGCCTGGGGCCTGGCGGCCTACAAGGTTTCAGGAGTCACTTGTGGGCGCTCCTTTTGCCAGGCAGACAGAACAAGAGGCCTACTAGGCCTGAGTCTGTTATACCAGAAAATTGTGAGCTGCAAGGCCATAGGGACACCAGTGAAGACCTCTCTGCCAGTGATGACCACGCGCCGACTGGGCAGACATAAGGAGAATCCTACTAGGTTTGGGGCCAGTTGCCTTTGAAGCTGGGAGCCTACAAGGCCACAGAAGTCTCCTGTCATCACTTTCACTGACGATTCACATCGCGATGACACAACAACAAGCCAGCGAGGCTTGGGGCTACTAGGCCTGACGTAGAATAACGTGCCTACCAGGCACGTTAACGAGAGCCGACTAGGCCTCGCGCCAGTAGGCCTTGGCAACATCTGCCTCTGACGATCGTATGCCGACTCGGCGCGTGAGACCTACGAGGCTTAATGAGGCCGCTGGGGGGCCTAAAGGCCGCGGGCCTGCGAGTTTGCAAGAGTCTCCTCTCTGTTACCGGTGACGAGACACAACACAAGCCTGCTAGGCTAGAGGCCAGCAGGCCTGCTTGAAAACAACTTGCCTACCGGGCACACAAGCGGGAAGCCGACCCAGGCCGGCAGGCCTTGGCGACTTCTGCCACTGACAATTGAATGCCTCGCCCCAGACATTCATCTCAACCGGAGGTAGGCGAACCGAAACCACGACCGTCTCTGACAGTTGGTCTGGGCCGGGGGCCACTGGCCCCGCAGGACTCCCGCTGGAAGAAGCCCCTGTGAGCAACGCCTCTGCTAAGGCACCTGCCGACTGGGCCACTGGGGATGCCCCACGCAGACTTAGCGAAGCAGATGCAAAACCAAAGCTTACTAAGCCGGATAATTGGAGCCAGCGCGAACAGAGCCTACCAGGCGCGAAAACTGTAAACCTACTAGGTCACAAAGACAGCTATCGGCCCTTTTCCTGCACGGACGAACACGTGCCTATCAAAGGGAAAGAAAAACAGGGCCTATTGGTGCCCACCGTAAAGGCAGCTTAAACAAAGCCTACTAGGTCTGGAAACTGTGAGCCTACAAGGTCACAGAGTCAGCTGTTTTCCGCCACTGGCGCGTGCCTACGAGGCAGATGCAGAAACAGAGGCTACTAAGCCGGATGATGTGAACCCACTGTGAAGACAGCGCGAGCAGAGCCTGCTAGGCCTGAAAACTGTGAACCTAAAAGGTCACAGAGTCAGTTGTTCTCCGCTACTGCTAGCCTCTAAGGCTAGGACCGTCAGCTATGTTGCTGTCGGCGGGGACTCGAAAGAAGGCCGCTCTGCACGCCTGTTGATACTATCACGGCCTTGTGTAGAGACGAGCGCGCTGCGACGTCTATCACTGACAGCTGCATGCCTCGTCCAAGACATTCCTTGTCCCAGACCTCACCTAGACCGCTCCCGGTCCAGGGTGGGCGAGCCGAAACCAAGACCGTCTCTGACGGTTGGTTTGGGCTGGGAACCACGGGCTCCGCACGACTTCCACTGGAAGAAGCCCCTGTGAGCAAGGCATCTGCTGGAGCAGCTGCTTGCGGTGTGGCCGGCACTGCTGGCACGAGCTTGGGCAAAAGCTCCAGGCGGGGCTGGGGCCGACTGGGCCACTGGAGCTGCCCCACGGCAAACGGAGTTTCTGTGCTGAGTGCGGCTCGTGGTCTACTAGACCGGGGGCAGGTTTCCAGCGGGCTGCCACTGGCAGGGATTTGGGCCAGGCCGTGTCTAGCGCCAAGCCGTGTTCGGCGAGAACAAGTCCGTTAATAGAAGACTGCCTGCGCCGGCCGGCCTCTGGCACGGGGCCTGGGAAGAAGCAAGAGCCAATGGCCTTGGCTTCTACACGAGAGCGCTCACGCGAGGAACGCAAGCGGTCCCACCAGAACGAAGACCAACAGAGGCAGCGCAATGCGCACACCAGAGGAGTGCACTGGGTTCACTGCAGTTTCCGCAAAGTGGCAGGCAAGAACGCACTGCGCTCGGCCTGCTGTTTGTTTCCAGTGGGCTCTGGGGCTGTCTTACTAAGGCAATTTTTTAATTGCAGTAATTAATTAACCACCAAATTGCGGGCAGCAACGCGCTTCACTGAGCGTGCTGTTTGTTTTCCCAGTAGCCTCTCGGGCTGCCTTACCGAGGCAAGTTTCCACCGTAGCAACCGCAAGCTGGCAGGAGCAACGCACTGCGCTGAACTTGCTGTTTGTACACAGTATTTTCTGCTACGGCCTTCCGAAAGCAACTTTGCATTGCCGCAACCGCAAAGTGGCAGGCAGCAACGCATCTAGCCTGCTGTTTGTTCCCAGTGTTCACTGGGTCGGCCTCACTGAGGCGATATGTCACTGTAGCAGCCACGTATTGGCAGGTAGGAACGCACTGCATTCAGCCTGCTGTTTGTTCCCAGTAATCTCTGGAACCGCCTTACTAAGGCAACTGTAATGTCGTGGCTTCACAACGACAAAAAGCAGCAGGCTCGAGGCACTGCGGTTGCACTGCGCACTGCGCAGTACTAGCCGGTGCCGGATGACTGCCAGGGAACGCTGAGCACAGGGTACTAACTGCCACTGGCAGGAACCACCGGTAGAAGTGGCTACTGCCCACGGCAACCAGCAGAAAGCTTGAAGCCGTGATTTAACCCGCTGGCTGCCTTGCAGCGGCAGCCTTGTCGGGCTGTGGAGGCCTTCTGCACTGCAAACTTTGCAGTTGTCTCCAAGCACGCGTTCGCTGCAGTCCGCCTTGGCGAGTGCGCCAGACGAAGTGGCGCATGTAACTGCGTACACTGACGCGTTCGCGCAGCCTGTCTGAGATTGAAGGGCCCGCACAATTGCATCTTCTGAGCATGCTGTAGTGCACCTGCACCAGATTCGCTGGCTCTGTTATCCTTAAACCAAAACTGAGCTCCGCGAAAACGTGTTTTAGTGGACAAAGGCCGCTCGCAGCAGACACTGTCTGCGAGTTTGTCTGCGTGCGTACGCACTGTGTGTGCGCTCTTGCAGTGCCTGCGTGAACGTGGTCGTCCTGTGGAGAGGCCGCCCGCGGCAGACGCTGTCTGCGGAGGTGTCTGCGGCGTCCGCACTGCGTGTGCGTCTTCCTGTTTCCAAGGCACTGTGCGGGACCACGGGGCTATGCGAGGGCCATTGGCTGGTTTACTTGAAACGAAACCAGGCATCTTATAGAGCATCTCAGGGCCGTGTGCAACACACACAGCTCGCAGAGCTGTCTGTGTGAGTCCGCGCTGTGAGTGCGCTCCCACGTTGAAAGGAACTGGCGGGATGAGGGAGCTATGTAAGAGCCACTGGCTCTCGTCTCTTGAAGCAAAAACTGAGATTCACGAAAGCGCGGCACGTGGACAGAGGCCGCTCGCAGCAGACACTGTCTGCGAGGCTGTCTGTGTGCATCTGAGGGCCCTTAGGGATTCGCAGCGGGCCCTTACACCAAAAAGTCTGCCATTCGCACACAATTTGAAGCCTAAAACTGCCTGCTCACACTGTGAGTCACGCGGTGAAATCGAATCTCTGCTGGTGCTGCTCAAAGCTGAGAAAGCAACGGCTCCTGCGCTGCAGCCAAAGGTGCCACCTGCGTCTTGGAAGCACGCACAGGCACACGTCATGGACTCAGAGGGCGCGTAGCAAGAGAGTGGCCCATAGTATGGGTTGCGCATCACGGACGCGCGAGGACTTGCTTGCTGGAGCCCTCCGAGTCTGCAACTGTCATTATAGACACTGTCCAGTTAGAAAACCGGGCGTAGAGAGGCCGCAGACACTGTCCGAGCGCTGGGCTGGACCGGCGGTAGCCCAGGAAGCACACAGAGGCGAGTTTGCTTACGAGCAAGCATTTGCTTGGGGCGACGCGCCTCGTCAAGGCAGGGCATGAGGCACTGCAACTGCCAAGCCTGCTTGAGATGCCTGCGGTCCCGGGCACTGCCCTGGGATGACCAATAGGCCCACTCGTGCAGCAGTGGCGCTGCCACAGGAACGCACGCTGTCTGCCCATCGACCCGAGAGTGCTTTGTGGGCACTGCCCTTAAAAATGGCTGCATGACCACTGCATCGCTTCCCTAGCAGGTTGAGCACTGCTCGAAACTGCTGGGGTGTGCCGCAGCGGCAGCAGGGCTTGGCGCGTACTCCACACAAAGACCCATGACCGACGTCAAGCGTGGCCTAACTGTTTGCTAAACAGTACGGAGCCCGCATGAAGGTCGCAGGCCTCAGGGCGCTGCGCTGAGGTTTAGGATGCGAAGAAACGGCAGCACTGCTGCCTGCTTGTCGACAGCCCTGCTGCACAAAACTGGAAGCCCCGCAACAGCAACAGCCGGACTCCGCACCAAGATCTTGACGGGCAACAGGCACCGCCATCACTGATTACTCAACAGTGAGCAGCATGCATGAAGATCTCAAGCCATGAGGCACGCGACCTGCACTAAACCTGGCCGTTTGTTTACTAAACGGGAAGGAACGTGCATGAGGACCGCACGCTCCGCCTGCACTCCTCGGGGCGCTGCCCTGAGGTTTGACATGCGAGGCATCAGCGGCACTGCTGCATGCTTGGCATTAGCGCGGCCGTACGTTTACGCTGCGTTGTAGGACAGCAGCGACCGCGGTGCTCGACGCGAACGCCGCACCAAAACAAACGATGCCACACTATTTGCGAAACGAAAAGAAACCACATCACATGCCTGTTTGCTGCTGGCCTGCAGCACGGCTGCATACGCAGGGTTGGCGCGAACTTCGCACCAAAATCCCGACCGGGACGAAGCATTGCCATAACTGTTTACCAAACCGAACGCCGCGCCAAAACCACGGCCGGCAACATCGTTGTCACACTGCTCACGAAACAGCAGGGAGCCGCGTGAACATTCCAAGCCTCGAGGCACTGCCCTGAGGTTTAGGATAGAGGCAACGGCAGCACTGCGACCTGTTTGCCTGTAGCACTGCTACATCCACAGGGCTTTGCGCGAACTTCGCACCAAAATCCCAACCGGGACGAAGCGTCGCAGCATTGTGGACCAAACAGTAGGAAGCATGCAAAAACACTTCCTGCTTGGGCAAGGCACTGCCCTGAGGATAAGTATGCCAGACATTAGCAGCGCTGCTGCATGCTGACACGTAACACGGCTACAAACCACGCTACACTCGAAAGTCTGAAGGCCTCAAACCTCAGGGCACTTTTTTCAGGCGTATGAGGCGAGGCATTAGCAGCACCGCTGCATGCGTGCCTGCAGCACTGCGCTGCGAACAACATGCTTTGGGGGCCGACCCTGCAACAGCAACGGTCGCAGGGCCTAGCGCGGAGTTAACAACAAGACCCTGACGGACACCAAGCATTGACAAACTGTTTACTAAACAGCAAGAAGCAGGCGAAGGAGTGCAAGCCTCGATGCACTGCCCTGAGGTGTAGGATGCGCAGGCAAAACTGCCGCCTGCATGCCTGTAGCACTGCTACACGCACGGCTGCCTTGGGGGAAAACAAGAGCAGAGGTTCAGAGCTTATTGCGGACTCCGCACGAAAGCCTGGACCCACACCAAGCATTGGCAGACAGTGCACTAACCACCAAGAATCAAGCGGAGGGCCCTACTCCTCGAGGCACTGCCCCGGGGTTTAGGAAGTGAGGCATCGGCAGCACTGCTGCCTGCCGAAGCTGCACTGAAGGACCTGCGGGAGCAGTCCGCGCCAAAACTTGACAGCATGGAGCATTCACAACACAGTTTACTGAAAACTAAGAAGCCTGTAGGGCGGCCTCAGGCCTCGGGACACTGCCCCCCAGCTGACATCCAGCATATTTATGACTGCGAAAAGGAGATAACTTATCTCCTAATGTTGACATCCTCACGAACATCCACTTGAGCACACTGGAGGAATCGAGGGACAAGCGGCACTGCCGAGTCCGTGCTGGCGTCACTCACGAAGCGAATGGATACCAGCGACGCCAACCCTGGCCAAGGTGCCAATGCAAACTTTGCATTAAGGGCTCGGGCTCTGGGGCCTTGTGCGCGCACTGCACGGCACTGCCTTAAGGCAACACAGAAGCTCGTCATTACTAATGCGAGCCCACAGGAAAAGGCGGGCAGGGGGCCCTTAGCAACTGGCAGGGGCCCTTAGGGACACGCAGGGGCCCTTAGGGACTCGCAGCGGGTCCTCACACCAAAAGGCACACCATTTACGAGCACTTTAGGCTTGGAACTACCTGCCTGCACTGTGAGTCAGACACGGCGGAAAACAGACCCCACCGAGGCCTCCCAGAGCTCATTCAACGGCGAAATCGGAGTGATCGTCACTGACGTCCTCCGCAACGACGCGGGTGGCACTGCTCACAACCCACAAGAGATAACTTACCTCTTCATTGCATACCTCTCGCAAGGCCTGCTCGAGGATATCTGGCAGACTGCGCTGCGAACAAAAAGCAAAGCGACACGGCACTGCCGAAGACGCCTCGGTGCATGCCGCTGGCCAAAGGGTTACTAACCCCAGTACTGCAAGGCTACAGTGCCAGTATGGACTCCGGTTGCACGTGCGCCCTGCGTTGTCCATGGCTCTGCCGGACAGTGATGCTAGGAGGTGGCATTGCACCGGGACCGACGATCGACGTACGTGGAGGCTGCAGCAGCCGCTGGCCCTGCGCTTTCCCACTGGCAGGCCGAGGCTGCGTTTTCCTCTGTTTACTCCCTTCGCTGAGGGTGCGAACAAAGCTACCCGTGCCATTGTCTTTACCATCCTTGTGGTAGGCGTAGCCACTGGCCTCCATTTTCTTTCTGACGCGCCCTTCTCAGGCAAGGAGGCACAAGCCAGCAGGCGCACCCAACAAGAGAAGAATGCATGACCACCTGGAGCCTTGGGGTGCAGACGTGAGGCCTAGGATGCCAGGAATCGGCCGCACTGCTGCCTGCCTGCTCGCAGCACTTTCTCGTGCAGAACCTGCACGCAAAACCTCCAACGGCGCTGCCGCAGAAGTGGCAATGGGCAGCCACAATACTGTTGACACAATTGTCTAACCAGCAGATGCCTGCAAGGCGGAAACCTCGGGGCACTGCCCTGGGGTTTAGGACGCGAGGCGTATGCAGTGCTGCTGCCTGCGTGCTTGCAGTACTAAACGGATGAACCTGAAGCCTCGGGGCACTGACCTGAGGCTAAGGACGCAAGGTAGCGGCATCACTGCTGCCTGCCTCCTCGCAGCACTGCTGCATGCATAAGCTGCACTGCAGAACCACCAACAGCGCGGCTGCAGGGACACTGTCACAAAGCAGCAGATGCCGGGAAGGGGGCTTCAGACCTCGGGGCACTGCCCTGGGCGTTGGGATGCGAGGCGTAGGCAGTGCCGCTGCCTGCCGGCCTGCAGCACCAAAAACATGAACCTGGAGCCTCGGGACACTGACCCGAGGTTTATAATGCTATGCATCGGCAGCACTGCTGCCTGGTTACTTGCAGCACTGCTGCATGCAGAAGCTGAACTGCAGAACCACCAATAGCACTGCTGCAAGGACGCTGTTTACAGCGGGGCACTGCCCTGGGGTTTAGGATGCGAGGCGTAGGCGGCGCTGCTGCCTTCCCGCCTGCAGCATGAAAACCAAAACCTGTAGCCTCGGGGCACTGACCGGAAGTTTTGACACTAGGCCTCGGCAGCACTGCTACCGGGTTACTTGCAGCACGGCCGCATGCAGAAGCTGCACTGCAGAACCACCCTGTTAACTGAACAGCCGATGCCTGCAAGGAGGCCACGAACCCCGGGGCACTTCCTCGAGGTTGAGGATGCGAGGCTTAGGCAGTGCTGCTGCCTGCCAGCCTGCCTGCAGAACGAAAAACATGAACCTGAAGCCTCAGGGCACTGACCTAAGGCGTATGATACTAGGCATCGGCAGCACTGCGGCCTGGTTACGTGCAGCACTGCTGCTTGCAGAAGCCGAACTGCAGAACCACCATGCAACAGTGCCGCTGCAGAGCGACACCGAGCAGCACAACACCGCTTACTAAACAGTGAGCAAACCGCAGGAGGGTCCCAAGCTTCCGGGCACTGCCCTGCAGTTTCGGATGAAAGGCATGGGCAGCACTGCTGCCTGCCTGCCAGTAGCGCTGCTACGGCACCGTCCATGGCACTACAGAAACTACCGGCCCGACAGAGGGGCTACTAGCCCAGCACTAATCTACCAGAAAATCACTTTGGATCAAAGGGGCTATTAGCCCACCGCTACTCTACCAGAAAATCACTTTGGATCAAAGGGGCTACTAGCCCGCCGCTACTCTACTAGAAGATCACTTTAGATCAAAGGGACTACTAGCCCACCAGCACAAGAGATAAAAACTTTTGGATCACAGATCCACTTCAAGCCGAAAGCTGCACGGCAAAGTTTGTCTAGTGTTCACAACACACAAGTGAAAACACTGTTTTCCTTTTACGACAAAACTTTGTCTACACTTTCGGCGGGAAATAAAACCCATTCACGCACGCATGATGGAAGCACACTTGCATCATGGTCGGGTATCGATCGTGAGCGCCGTTCCTACTTGGGACGTTGGCATGTCGTGGAAGCCTCAGATGAGTACATTCGGAGTGCTTGGTTCATTGTCACTTCGCTGCAGCGACATGTCATTCAGAGCCTTTGCAGCAACCCCGCCTTTCTGGAGGTAGGTCTTGATGATCTGTTTCAGGCGCTACAGAGGGCCGGTGTCGAGAGCTCGGTGCGTGACAGGGCTCTTGACCTCTTGCGGCCGTTGGAGGGCTGGGTCGAGTTTCGGGCCCAACATCTCGCTGAAAGCAGCGGGAGCAGCTGCAAACCTGGTGATCTTGTGATGCCTGCCAGGACACCTGAGGTCAAAGATGCATGCAAGTTCTTTGTATCTGTTCTAGGAAAGAAGAAGCTGCGGCGGCTTCATCGTGTAGGTGGATGCGGCAGCACGCCTGAGTCTGTGGCAAACTGTGAATTGTTCGAGTCGCTGGAGGGCGTTTCTTATGATTGGCAATGCAAGCACTGCTTCAAACCTGAGCAGGGACAGCAGGCAGCACAGGCGGACGCTTCGGGATCGGAGGACTTCTCCTCCAGCACCGCAGATGAGGCACAGACCTCAGGAGAGAGCTCGAGCGAGTCGTGATTGCTCGGACTGCAAAATGTGTGCACCCCTAGGGTCGATCGTGTTCATGTGAGAGTGCTACTGCTGCTGGCAAGTGTACGTCAAGGGATCATGCTTCCACTTGCAAGTGTACGCCAAAGGATTGTGATCTCGAGCTGGGAAAGGAACGATCCGTTTCTTCGTTACGCGTCTTGAGGGCCTCATGGAACCGGAGCCTGCTTCAGAGCCGTCTGCTGAGCTTCACGAGAGGGAAAGCACGGATGATACTTTCTTGCTGCTTTCTGACCATGTGTGGGAGCTAGAGCAGCGGGTGGCCGTTTTGGAACGGCGACTGATTACAGCCGACCCGGTGCCTAGGGAGGATCTTCGACGAGAGATCACAGGGATCTCACGAGCCTTTTTCGGGCTGGCCGATAGAGTTTCGAGCCTAGAGCTTCGTGTCACTGAGCTGGTGAGGGCGCTTCGGAGTTGCTTCGCAGGATTGTGCAGCTAGACTCCTGGGTGCACAGTGTACTGCGGCGCGATGGAAGGGTGTCAGGCCTGGCAAACTTCAGTGCGTGCGCGAGTGATCGCACCAGCATGGTGAGATCGGGAATCAGCATAATTGGTTTCGCTGGCGACGGCTCAACCCGGGTGCGTTGCTGAATTGAGTACTGTCTTGCGGCCTGGTAAACTTCGGTGCGTGCGCGAGTGATCGCATCAGCATGGTGAGATCGGCAGTCAGCACAAAGGTTTCGCCGGTGACGGCTCAACTAGGGTGCGTTGCTGACTTGAGTACTGTCTTGCATCTTTGCATCACATGGCGGCGCCGGCTGCTCTGACAGCTGCGCAGAGAGGGCACTTGGAGACTCTGGGGCCGGATCTCAGGTTCCAGTTGGAGCAGGCGGATGTTCCGGCTACATGGCAGGCTAGGCTGGGAGAGTTGGGAATCCGCAACGTGGCCTTGTTCTCGGGGCTCGATGAGTCTCGGGAGCGGGTGAGAGCAGCCCTGATTGCGGAGCTGCCCATCGATCCTACAACGGGGGTCGCAGAGCGGCTCGTAGTTGCGCGCTTGTTGGCGGCTTGGGAAGCATCCAGGCTTCACTTGCAGGTTTCGGAGAGAAACAAAGCTGAAGCGCGGTTGGGCACTCAGCAGCGTCTTGTGCAGCCTAGCGAACATCATGCCATGCGACTGGCTGTTGAAGCATCGCTGGGAAAGTTGAAGGACAAGGAGGTGCCTGCCAAGTCATTGCTAGCAGCCAAGCTGGAGCAGATCGAGAACAATCAGCCGGTAGCCGAGTTGCTGACCGAAGTGGCGTCGCTTGAGGATTCAGAGCTTGAGGCCTACTCGGCGGTGATCGATCCTACTACCAACGTGCTAAAAATAAAGCCCGGAAAGACTCTCACTGGAATGCCCAACAATCCTGAGGAGTTGCGGTTGCGTCACAGGCGCATTGGGCTGGCCTGGGACTTCCTGGCGACCAAGCACGCTCTTAGGCCCTGGCTGTCTAGGAATTCCACTGATGTCCTGCGACGGTTCAGTGATTATGTCTTGGGATCGCAAGTTGCTGGATTGGTGGCGGGCGACGGGCATACTCCGACTTGGGAGCTCGTCTTGAGTTTTGAACTCGAGGCTCGCAAGACCCTCTATCGCTGGATCCGAGACGGCGAGGTGGGCACGATTGAGGAGGCTTTTACAAAAGCTATGCATGACATGGAGCTTCTCAATCGGCATCTTGTCATTCCCTTCTCGCTTAGGGCCGTGCCGCCTCCCCCGTCTGCTCCGGCTGACGGGAAGCGCGAGTCCAAGGGAAAAGGAAAGGGAAAAGCCTTGAAGCGGGCATTGGCTGCAGCGGCAGCCGAAGAGGCCCCGGGCAAGAAAGCAGCCAAACTCATGAAAACTCCAGATGGCAAACCTATTTGCTGGAAGTACAACAGGAAAGAAGGGTGCAAGAACAGCGCCTGTCGGTTCCTTCATGTATGTCAACGTTGTCTCGGCAAACACCCTTATCATGCATGCACTCAAGTTCGTCGTCCGGAGGCGGCTACAGCTTCTAACTGACTCTCGGATGGCGGTGACACCGAGGAGAACGTCTCTCAAGGACACGATTCGCCTCCACCGTCCGACATTTCTTTTCTCTACCTATTCGCGGGAGAGTCTCGCCGGGCTGACTTGAAATCATTCCTGGCGGCTACCTGCGAGAAAGCCGGGCTGTCCTTCCGCTGTCAAGAAGTTGATATCGGGGAGTCGGTTCCGGATGCTCTTTCAGACTCTTTTTGGTTGAGATTGTTCAATCAAGTTCGACGACATGAATTCAATCTTATTTTCATGAGCCCGCCATATTCTACTTTTACCCGGGCCACGTTCGTCAATCGCACAGGACCGCCGCCTCTGCGGAACTCGGACTGGCCGGAAGGTTTTCCGTGGCTATCCGGTGTATGGAAATCAAAAGCCGAGGCTGGAACGACCCTGGTGCGCCGGGTATTGTCTTTGGCCACTCTGGCTACCAACGAGCATGTCCCATGGTTGGTCGAGCATCCGGAATTTCTGGGTGCTACAGCTGCTGGCACTCCAGCCTCAATCTGGACTTGGGAAGAAGCTGTTCGTGTTTTTCAGGAGACTCGCGCCACGTCGGTGGCGCTGCATATGTGTGCCTTCGGCGCCGCTCAGAGGCGGCCGACGCGATTAGCTGGCACCTGGCACGGGCTACGCTCGGTCGGTGTGGCCGGTTGGCCGCGACTTGACCCTCAGCAGCACTATCGAGGCCCGTTGTCTCGCAAGTGCGGGCATGCGCATGCCCCCCTCATCGGCACCGATAAAAATGGCCACTTTCTCGCGGTGCCGGCTGCTTACCCTTCGGGCTTCTGCGAGGCACTGGCCAGTATGGCCGTTCTCACCTTCAAGCAAAGAGTGTCCTCAGAATCGGTGTTGAGAACGCGACTTCGACAGCTGTAGTCCACAAGGCTGAAGCTCTGGCACTGCGCTTACAGCACTCGGCGGTCTCGAAGGAGTCTTTGCTTCAGATCTTCGACTTACTTCCCGGCGAAGAGTTGGCCCGGGATGGTGTCACTTGGAGAGATTCGAAATCTTTTGCTGTCGGGGCTTATGCCGTGGGCGGTAGCCTTGCCGGCCTTCGTAGGAACTCCAGGTTGTTTCCCGGGGTGGCTAGGGTTTTGTGTAGGTTCGTTCGGGGTCTGGATGCGAGCTTTACCTTCTCTGCCATTGCGATTTTCCGCAACCTTCAGACGGCCCCGCATCGAGATACAGGCAATGAGCGAGGATCAAGAAACCTCGTGGCAGGGCTCTCCCCCTTTCGGGGCGGGGGCATTTGGACCCAGGATGGCGGAGGTCAGGAACCTTGCCCTTCGAATCCCTCTCTGGGCTTGGGACATACTCTTGACTTCGACGATGGCTGTCATGTTTGCTTCGATCCTACTGCTTGGCACTGCACGCAGGCTTGGGAAGGGACCAGAACAGTGCTCGTGGCATACACACCACGAGTGAACCCTTCCTTTCCTTCGGGCGACTGGAGGTTTCTGGAGGAGTTGGGATTCAACTTGCCGGCCCAGCCGGGGGTTGCTTCATTGCCACGTGCGGTGAAGCGCATCCTGGAGGACAACAACGACGATGCCGTTCCGAAGGAGGATGAGTGGTGGAAACCTAAACCCGACAACCAGGACGACGAGGAGGAGGGTGGCTCTACTTCTGAAGAGGACGTTGATGGCGTTCCCAAGGCGAAGCTGGGTGAGGGGGTACTCGGCTTTGGACCCCCTTGGAAGGCCACACTCGTGGGAAAGCGGATTGACTTCTCCGATGGGCATGGCTTGGCATCTCCTGGCCGATGGTTGCCAAAGGACAGGCCGACAAACCTTACACATCCGGATATTTCCTTGCATGGGCAGATATTCGAGGACGCTCTGCGCATGCTCCAGAAGCACATTGACGTGAGGAAGGAGATCTGCTGCTTAGCCACGGGGAGGGCCACGTCCTCACCTTTCCCGGATTCGATGGTGGTGGAGATGCGCTCACTTGTTTTCCAGCGGCTGAAGGACTGGGGCTCCACCAAAGAGCTTGAACATGTGGCTCCGCGGCAGCCCTTCTACCTCGAGGCCATTGAGGAGCTCTTGAGGGCAGCTGGAGATCCGGACTGGAGACAGTATGCCTCTTCATCCGTGTCCTTTGCGAGAGGGGTTCCGATCGGGGTGGGGGAACGCCTTCCTCGGACGCCTGCACTTTTCGAGCGGAAATACAAGCACAGGAAGTACCCCGATGCCGACACTCCGCTTGAAGATGGTCTTCGCGAAAACTATCCCGGGGCTCGTGACAACCCCATACAGCTTGATGAGCAGCTCGCCAAGGAGATGAGCCTGGGGGCGATGATCGCGCTCGACCTGGAGGAGGCCCGGACAAAGCACGGTGATTCCTTATCTGTTGCATCGCTTGGGGCGGTGCCCAAGCCGGACGGCTCTCTGAGGATCGTGCACGACGGCAGCAATGGGCAACATGTCAATGATTGCATCCGTGTTCGAGATGCCCAACGATATCCCACGGGTGCTGATCTTCAGACTGCCGTGGAAATTCTGCCACATGCTTACTTCTCTCTGAGTGGTGACATCAGCAGGGCTCATCGCCTGTACCGCGTACGGGAACAGGACTGGCCACGACAAGCTTGTCGCGGGTCAAACCCAAAGAAGGTGTACTACAACTGCGTGGGGACGTTCGGCATCGCTTCAGCTTCGTACTGGTGGTACAGACTCATGTCGGGACTGGGCAGACTTCTGTACTACTGTCTGCAAGGCGACCCGACGGTTCTCCTGAGCTATGTAGACGACCTCATATGGCTTACCCAGTCCGGAGACGGGCTGATCAAGATCTTGGCGACCATCTTATTGCTTCAGGTGCTGGGGACCCCGTTTGCCTGGCATAAGTTCGCCGGGGGACTTGAGCATGGCTGGATCGGATTCTCGGTGTTCGCTTTCGGGAGGACGATTGGCATCAACCAGTCAAGGACTGATTGGATCGTCGGCTGGATCCGCAAGACCAGGGCCGACGGCATGGTGCGAGTGGCCAACATGCAGTCCGTGTTGGGCCGCCTTTCATTCGCTTTCACGGTCCTTCCGATGCTGAGACCCTTCCTGGGGCCGCTGTACGCTTGGACCAGTGCTGTATCGCAATGCCACACCCTGCGACTCCCTAAGGCCGTCGACTTGGTTCTGGTTTTTGTGGAGGCGCTGTTGCTAAAGGGTCTCAGGGTGACGAAGGTTGCACAACACTCGTCTGAGGCGGCTCCGGAGCTCTTCAGGACAGACGCTAGAGCAGAGGGGCCGGAGATGCATATTGGCGGATGGTCGTGTGCAGACTCCGACGATCCTCGTCGGTGCCGGTGGTTTGCCGAGCGGATTAAGCCTGAAGACGCTCCTCTCTTCTTTATGGCGGGGGAGTCTTACCGATCCATAGCCTCCCTCGAACTTCTGGCCACCATGGTGGCGGTGTTGCTCTTCGCCCCTACGGGAGCGGGCCCTTCGCGAACAGTCTGTTCAGCGGGGACAGACAACAAGGGCAATTCGCACATTGTCTCGCGTTGGCTCACAACTTCGTTTCCATTGGTGGCCGTCTTGATGGAATTAACTGCTGTGCTCCTTGAGAAGTCGTGCATGCTCGAGCTCACGTGGGCACCACGCCTTCAGAACATGCTGGCTGACTCTCTGACAAACGGGGATTTCAAGCAGTTCGATCCAAAGTTGAGGCTACGATTTTCATTTGCCGAATACCAAGGTCTGGTTCTCAGGCCTCTTTTGCAAGCGGGCTCTGCATTGTATGGTGAGATTGCTGAGTGGAAAGAGAAGCGGGCATCCAAAGCCGCAGTCAAGCTTAAGAAAGCTGAACGGTTGCGCGAGAAGGATCCCTGGAAGTGATGTGCCACTGTCACTCGTTGAGAGGGGAGAGTTTCTACGAATCGTGGGGTGCAGTTGGCACAACACGTGAACGACGGAGCATTGCATCGGCTATGCTCCTCTCCTTCCTTCCTCTTTCGTGCACTCTTTCGACAGTCGTTGCACGGCAGCGTGAAAACATGTGGAGCCCGCGCATTGCATTCAGTCATGTTGCTCGCTTCTTGCCAGTGCGAACGGTCTCATGTCAGAGTTTTCCGAATCAAACTTTTGTAATCTTTTATGCAATATCAAATTGCATTTGGGCGGGAACTTGTGGGCGGGTAGTTATGTTGGTAATCTCACGCGTCAACTTCTTCCACAGCGTGATGAGGTACGGGGTAGTCAACAACAGCACGCCCACCATCCTCCCAACTTCAAACTTACTGAGGTTTCCTTCCATGCTGTCAATCCTTTTTCCAAGGGACACACTGGCTTCTTCTGCTTCTCCTTTGAGCCAAACTGCAGGAGTCGTTTTCATCCAATGGAGAATCTGTATTGCTCTGATCAAGTTCTTGATACTCTTTCAGTTTCTTTTCCTGTTCGTACTTTTCATACTCCTTTTCTCCAGTATACTCGATGCTTCCATCTTCGGCATACTCTACTTGGGACAAGTGATACAATAGAAATGACCTTCTGGCAGACGACAACTTCTTGGTGTTCAAGTCCAGTCTTTACTGTTCCAAGCTTCCAAGATTGTCTCGTACCCAATCTTGCAGTTGACACAGCCTAACGTCCACATGCTTCAAACGTCCAAATCGTCTCCGTTGACTCCACTGCCGTGCAAATCAGCAATCTCACCGTATCTCCACACTCGTACAGGAGTGTTGATTAGGAACTATTTGGACTTCCTTCACCAGTTTCCTTCCCACATCTGTCGTCTGTCGGTGGTCTGCGCAATGCTTGCGTTGGCTTAAACACAGCGCTGCTAGTCGAGAGCCTTGAAGCCTCATGCATGAACATGCGCAGACTCGAAGAAACGGTTCCACACAAACTCTGGAGAAAAACAGCAGACAATTCGACTGGTGCGAATCCAAGCGTTCTTTTCATGTGGGCGGGTGACAGCAGCTGCTGCGCTCCGTCCCAGTGCAGTTTGTACAAAGTAAAACAATTGGCTGCAACATTCAGACTTGCCAGAAAATTACACAAACGCGCAGGCTGCAAACTTGCCCAGAAGTGCAGCTCAGAAACTGGAAGACAGAATCAGAACGACTTTTTTTTGGGTGACTGGGCCTTGGAACCAACGGCAAAGCTCCACTGGCTCAGCTTCATTGCCTCAGTCACTGCCTCCCTCGCCGAGACGAGCTCCTTTTCCTGTGCAGTGGATTTTTGCACTTTCATGTCTACAGCCAGGGGCGGCGCTCGAGGACACAGAACAAGAAAACAGGCGGATGTCGCACCACGACACTAAGCGGACCTACACGACGCCCCTCAAGGTCGTCCTGAAAGTGGAGACTGCCTCAGCTTTGGCACATACGTGCTTGGCAAACCGTGCCCCAACCCCCCGGAGCCCTCGCCAGATTCAGGCTGGTTCTCCCACCGTCAGAGTGGTAACTGTCTTCCGTCCGAAGGCTGCTTGCTGCAACTCGAGTTTCGACGCACGCAGCTCTTGGCGGTCTTCGTGGAGTTGGTTGTCCCATCACGAGTCAGTGGCAGAACACGGGAGCAAAAGAAAGCACAACGGCGGTCAAACCGCTTGAATCCCACCACGGCCCTCCTGCTTGTCAGCGTCCTTCGGCGGCGCCACACGAGGGCTGTGTTCACCAATGGGATCTTACATTGCGCAGTCTTTCCTGTGTCAAGGTGGGAGGGGCGCTTGATGTTTACCTACAGGTGCTCAAGATGCCCGCCACCCAGCCTGTGCCACGACGTCAGTGCCATTTTGCGGCGGAGACACACCTGGTATTGTCTTTTTTGCAAGCAGTGGAGGCCGCGGCTCATGCTCCGCAGTTCGCTCGCGCCCCTACATGACGTCGGCGCAGTATGTGACTTTGCGAAAGAGTATTCTCTCTCTTCATCAGCTGGCCGTGCGCGTCAACCCGCGAGATCCTTTCAGCACCGACTGGCGTCTCCCCCGTGCCTTGATCCCCGCGGAGTTACATACTTTGGCTGCCCTCATGGGTGAGGCTTTTTGTCGGCACATCGCTGACCTTCTGGCCAGCCCGGACGGCCTCCTCTTAGGGCACATCACGGCCATCCTGGCGGCACGTGCCACTAAGCGCAGCTCACTTGGGATTCTGGGCTGCGCTGGCTCTTCCAAAACCTTTTCCTTAGGGTGTGTGCTTGTCTGCATTGATGCAGTGTTGGAGCAGAATGTGTTCTGGACGGCTCAACAACACTCCGCCCTCATTGCTTGGTGCGACGGGGTTTTTTCTTGTGTGGTGCCCTTGCGAACCCGCTGGATGGGAAGCTGGGCTGTGCGGTTCACTAGCCCCAAGTGAACCCGGCGATGCTGCTCTTCGGGAAAGCGTACTCGAGCTGATTGACTGGACTGCGCCTTCTGGGTGGAAGCGGATGGTGTTTGCTGTTCACGTCTTTCAGGAAGCCCTTGCGATGCCCGCTCCAGGGAAGCTGGGCCCATCCGTATGCCCCATGGTGACTCTACCAACACGTTCTGCGCGCCTTCTATGTCATCCTTCACACCGACAGGTGAGACGAGGTAATGTTGTGACAACCTCCGCCCCTCTCAGATGTGGGAGCTCATCCGGGTGCCGAGATCATTTGCCACCCCTTGCGATGTCTGCAGTGAGCGCCATGCCCGGCTTGGCTGTCGGTCCTTCCTTCGAAGGTACAATCGCAATGCACTCTTGTGCATGCCCTTGCGATACCCTAGTGGGAAGCTGGGCTTGACCGCCGGGCTGGGTGCGATTGACCCTTGCGATGCCCACTCTTGGGAAGCTGGGTCTTCCTGCTACTGCATCTGTCAGGTTGATTTGTGAACGGCAATGGGCTCTCGGCCTTCTTCCGCTTCTTTTGTATTGAAGGCTGCTTTACTCGAACAGCAAGACAGGAGTGCGCCCATCCGCGCGGCTTCCTGATCACCCGCTCACGTGCGGTTGGTTGCTGAGGCGGACAAGGTCAACTGAGGGAAGCTTTATCTAGAAAGGTCGAACGATCCCTGCCGGCTAAGTCTGCAAGTCGCGACCAGTTTCACCCATTAGGATCGTTTTGTACAGTGTTGTCTTTCTGCTTTGCTTGTTTGTTTCTTACTGGAACCGAGTGCTACAGCTGTAGTCGTCGAGGCCCGCCCACGCCAAAAAAAATGATGATTCGCTCGTTTCCGAGTCAGTGTCGTTCATCAAGCGATGTTATAACCAATGTGGCTTCATGTGTCATGCGGGCCTTTCTTTAAGTCCACTCAAATATGTCTTTCGATCGCATATATATAAAAGTGGAAATGAGACCTGTTAGAGAGCTTACGAGCCTCAAGAAATAGCAGCACTCGGACAAAGTACGCAAGACAGAATCTTTTCTTTCGGTATGGCAAAGCCTCTCGGGGAAAGAAGTGCATGCTCATGATCCCCCTCGGGATCCAACAATGTTGGCACTTCGCCAACAGCCCCTCCGGGCTCGTAGAAAAGTTATGGGGCATCTTTCACCCCGCAAAGTTTGGGTGGGAGTGGTGGGTACAAACTTTGCTGCACGGAAGGTTCCCGCCCACCCACCCTAGTTTGAGCATGCGCGGAACAACAAGGATTCATAAAAGTTCAAATGGAATCTCATGACACATGAAGCGGTTTCGAAAAACTTCTTCAAAACTTTCGAAACCTACCAAAAAGGTTATAAAGCCTTATGGGACTAGTTTGTGATTTTTAGCGTCCCAAAAACGGCTTATAACCAATGTGGCTTCATGTGTCATGCGGGCCTTTCTTTAAGTCCACTCAAATATGTCTTTCGATCGCATATATATAAAAGTGGAAATGAGACCTGTTAGAGAGCTTACGAGCCTCAAGAAATAGCAGCACTCGGACAAAGTACGCAAGACAGAATCTTTTCTTTCGGTATGGCAAAGCCTCTCGGGGAAAGAAGTGCATGCTCATGATCCCCCTCGGGATCCAACAATGTTGGCACTTCGCCAACAGCCCCTCCGGGCTCGTAGAAAAGTTATGGGGCATCTTTCACCCCTGCACTCTTTGCCCCGTGACTTTGAGAACTCTGCCGCTGATGAAGCACACAATCCGATCTTCAAAGTACTCGCCTAACACAGGGAACCTCCAGTCGGACCTCGAAGGCCCATCGCTTGGGTTCGACTTGCTTGGGACTCGAGCGAACCACGAGATCGCCGGCCCCAGCGAGTCGGCACACTCGTAGTGAAGCAAAATGCTCCTCCAGAGATCATCACGTGAAGACCCTTTGATCATCGCCGACAAAACTCCACTGTGGTCCACGTAAAAGACGACCCTCTGATCATTCAGAAAATCTTTCCAGACATGTCGGGCCGCCACCACCGCGAAAAGCTCGGTGGGACCTATCAAGTGTCTCTTGCCCAGTCCCGCCCATTGCTCGACGATCGATTCGTCCAAGTAGCACCCGAACGCCCTCGTCTCATAGGAACCAGTTGGAAGCACCCGATACATGACACCTCCGATCGAGCAGCTAAACTTGTCGCCCAGCTTGTCGCATGCACCATCAGTGAAGACGAGAGTCAGGCCACCAACGGGAAGAGCCTGGAGCTCGCGCGGCCGGCCCTCAAGCATCCTCTCCCTCAAGCTTCTGAAGACAGTAGCATCCAAAGAAGATAGCACGTGACGGTGACGAGCACTCGAAAGCCAGCGAATCTGAGCCAGAGCCAAGCGCCCCTGTCGGCCCATCAACTGACTTTCCGAAAACTGTATCCGGCCAAACAAAGAAGGGATCTGCTTTGGATCAATACAGCCATCCGCAAGGATCTTGTCGATCGAAGAGGCAATCTCCTTGGATCTCTCAGGCTTGTTTTTGACCCTCAGCACTCCGCCCTCCGTGTCAGTCGCATCCAGTCGGACGCCCAAGACGTCGGCCGTCTGTGAGAAGGGAAGGTCCTTGTCGCTCGCCCAGTCAACTCCAAAAAGTCGCAACGCTGCCTTCACGGAGGAGTCATGGTTCTCGGCAAGGGCCCTGACCTCCACCGACGGAAAATCGTCGAAATAGCTCGCCGCAGCGAGCTTCAGCTCCCAGAGAATCCTTTGCCACAGCCTCGAGAACCTGTTGAACTGCCCGACCGAAGCCAAAGCCCCGAACGGCAACACGCGGCAGATGAACCCCTTTGTCAAGCCGTCAGCTGGATCCTTCAAGGTCACCACGCACATCCGATGGTGTTCAGGCCGGATAGCAAACTGTTTATAAGCTGAGCGCAGATCCGTAGTCTTCAAGACCGGCGAGCACCGGCGAGTGTCTTGTCGCCAGTACGAATGCAAAGGACCAGACAAAACTGAGCCATCGGACTTCCGGAAGAAAACCTCGCGTCGGCCCAAGCTGGCCCTCATCAAAGCCATGCAGGCCCAAGTGATTTCATCAAGCGCGCGCAAACCTATCCTTTCCATCACTGTCCAAGCTTGATTGACGGCATTTTTTTTGACTGCGCAGCGTCCAGTAGGTCGCCTGGCGTAAGCCTACACACACTCCTTTGTGCGGCAACTCTGTGGTTGCACGGCTGGTGCCTCGCTTCGAAGAGCTAAGCAAGCACCTAACAAAAGTGCCCCGCGCCGAAGCGCCAAGCAAGCACATAAGCTTCACGACTCTATGTCCGAAACCATGCGCGAGAAAACAACTGTACGAGACTACAACGAGTGTAAAAACTCCCACAGGAAGACTGAGCTAGTTGTTACAGTCAACCTACCCCTACCCTAACAGCTCCGACACTCAGCATGCGCACCGCGTCCGGCGCGACATGCGGCAGAGAGCACGAGTGCCCGTAGGAGTGGCAATGCCACTACCCCGACAGCATGCACAACCTCCTGCGTCCAGCGAGGATTGTACACCCGCACTTGCCAGTGAGCCGTAAACTGTGTCAGACAGCCGCTCTCAGCCAAATCAAGTAAGCATTTCTGAAAAGATGTTGCATGTCTCCATGTTTGGCCTTTTTGGCCCGAGAGCCGTCATCCGTGATGTACCAACATGACTCCGATGCACTGTAAAGCATAGCCCTGTAATGCCCAGAAATGACAGTCCGACCATAGTGAGAAATAGCACCGATGACAGTGTATGAACAACTACGTGTTTCCAGACTGTTCTCACACAGAAAGCAGGGAATCATGATGGACAAGCATTGTAAGCTCACCGGCATCGTGAGCTTAAAGGCCTCACCATCAGCATGACCGAACCTTGCGAGGCATATGCACAATACCTCAGGAGGCTCGCACAATGCATGTATAGCATCCTGAGCACACCACTGGTCCACCACTGTTTGTAAAGTACACTCCTGTAAATGCGAAGGTAGCGTCATCCAAATGGGCGAATAAGTGTGCGCACTGTCGCTGAGGTCCAGACTGAGTAGTCTCGCATGCCATGATCCACACAAAAACCGCGGCATCACCTGAGTAAATATGTGTGCGCACCATTCTTGTACATCATGCTGAAGTCGTGGGCCGTCAATCTCGGACAGGTCGTCGATGGGCCGCAATTTGTTCTTTTGCCTGATGGAGAATCTGCGCACAGGTATCCACTTGGAGTCAAACATGTTCTGCAGTTGTTCCCACGTGTAGGGCCCATGCAGCCAGCCTTTCTCATCGGCCTCAGCACAAGTGAGATCCCAGAGCTCCTGATCATCCGGGTGGCTCGCATCGCCTGACACCTTGCCCCACAGGGCTGGCTTCAAGAACTTTGCATGCTCAAGCAATTCGTCCACGGACATCGAAGAGGGTTTCGGATCCACCTCGAAGATGCCTGTAACCTTGGCCTCACCCACAAGCTCAAAGCCATTCTCGATGTCGTCGATTATCGTGGCATCAGGCCACTGCAAGTCTTCAGCCACACGTCGCAGGAGAGTCAAGTTCTTGCGTGCAACTATCTTCTCGACATCTGGGTGAAGCCTCGCGTGCAAGGAGGCCTCTGCTCCACGAAGTTCCTGAGACCACTTTTTCCATTTCGTCAAGGTGTCCAAGCGATGCCTCATGACAGCCAACGGCCCTTTGGTGAGAGTGAACGCAAGAATCTCAAGCATCTCATCCGGCACTGCCGAAGACAAGTCGAAAGGATGGGACAGAGTGACTGCCGTCCTGACGAACTCCTCCTCGGTCCTGTAAACCCCAAAAGTAACCCTAAAGCCCGAACCTGAAGGACCCTCGCCCCCTTGCACAGGCACCACCTGAAGGATGCGGGCACCGACAGGCACCGATTGAAAAGCGGCCGTCAAGCAATTTTTGTCATCACACCGGAGAGCATCCATAGATGGGACCTGCAAAGTGACCCGATGCTTGTATTCAGGCATGAGCGGCGGCGCCTTGGAGACCTTGGGCTGGCGTTGCACCGCAATGGACGACCGATGATTGGCCGACAGCTTGACGGCATCAGGAGACACAGCAAACCCTAGGGTACCCGCGAAAACGACTATCTGGGCGGCTAGCCGGCTGCACAACAAACGCGGCCTATCCCGCAGGGAAGTCACTGACCTGAAAGTTTTAGGAGGCGGCTGAGGGTCGTCGCACGGCACAGCAAGGGCGCTTAAAGTCTGGACGTTAGTGTGCAATAGCATCTGGCGGTGCTGCTCGCCACCATGGGCACGCATGTCGAACTTCACGACGCGCGAGGCAGGCAGCGTCAACGTCGGCCACAGCCGGCTGCTTAGCGGATTCAAGACTCCCCAGCCGATGTCAAGAGTGGCAAGCAAGGCCAAGAAAGAGCTGAGTTCGGAAGCCACCTGGGCAAAGCCTTCGGGGAGCTCGCTCGCAGAGGCGGCCACAGTGGGGGCAGCAAGCACAAAGACGACCCTCCTAGCGAGCACAACCTTAACTAGGAAATCCCAAGAGGCAGCCTTCCTAAGATCCAACGACACAACGCTGATCAGAGCTCTCTGCTTTAGGTGCGGTTGTTCGACCGCGAGCACATCGAATCCGGCTGCTTTCAGGGAGGCCCCAAACTCGCCTGCATTGCAGAAGAGGTCAAGGCACAGCAAAGAGACGGCTTGCAGTTGAGCCGGGAGGGCATCACACGCCTCATCCACCTGAGAACTTCTGAGATCATGGAAGGTACCCCTGACCTCGATCAAATCTGGACTGAAGTTGGGCGCCGTCTTGGGCACAGGGAAATCAAGCTCAGCTAAGCGCGCCCTACAGTCCACGTCAAGCTCCTGAACCCTAGCGATGCAAAATCCAACTATGATTACGCGTCGGCCGCTCCACGGCCGTGTAGCGTGCACATGGCTGCAAGCATAGAAAGCCTTCGGTCCGGAGGCAACGTCGATCAAGATGCCGCGCTTCGTAGCACCATCGACCTCACAAGGAAAATCGCCCTGAGCTGACTCGACCCAGACCTCTCCTTTCCGAAAATTGCTGAGCGGCACAAGAATGTTGGGAAAAGGAGAGTTGAAGCGGTCGACATGAGGCTCCGTCTTAAGGTCTGAAAACACACTCAGAGTAGAAAATGGCATTCCCGGGGCAGCGCGTTGCACTGCCTGAGCGAAAATCTTTGAAGCCGCCGGATGTTTGCTGCAGTTACTCCTGAGACCGAGCAGAGGCCCCTTCACATAGGCACCAGTCGAGAAGGCCGCGGCTCCATCATCACGAGACCTGCTCAAAAGCGGCTCCTGAGGAAGCACGTCAAACAAGTGAATTAACTCCTGGGCCGTGGGATCCCTGTCCAGAGCCAGAAGCTCCTCGGCATAAGAGTCCGCATGAACCTTCGGATCGAGTGGCTTCGATCCCAGCTCTTCAAATGGCATCGCTTGGGCCCCTTCGGGCGCACTCAAAAGAGGCTCATCCCCTTCGGGATGGGCCTTAAGCACTTCCTGGATTGCTCGAGAATGGCCTTCGCCACTCCCAGACCCGGCCACCGACACTTGCACACTCGGGGCCGGGATCGCACTTGATAGTCAAGCGCCCGCCTGCTCGCCATCTTTCGGCTTCTTGGGACACTTGACAGCGGCGTGGTTCATGCCGCACTTGGGGACTGCACAGATGTGCAATCCCCTCTCACATTTATTGCCAGTCACCTTATTCGGGCATGACCCCAGGTTAAAGGCATAGCAGATCGGGTGTCCTTTCGCGGTGTGCGAATTGCACCCACGAAGCTCGCTTGGCATGGCAATGAAGCGCTTCTTTCCTTTGCCATCTTTGCCCTTGCCTTTGCCTTTATACGGTGACTCCCTCAGTCGAGCAGGCTCACTGGGACCGTACGAAGACGAAGGGCCCCCTTGCAGCGGCTGCATCAATGACACCACCTCATGCATGCAACTGACTGAATCTATGATGCCATCGATCGGACGACCTTTGGCATCCGACTGAATGCCTGTGCGCGTCTGGTCCTGAAGCTCCAAAAAGAGCCTCGAGTCTGCATTCTGCAACTGCGTGAAGGTGACTTGCTGGTAGCCCGGCGGAGGCGGAGTCAACCTCGCCTTCATCAACTTCTGATGCCACATGTCAAGCTTTGTGAAAGAAACAATGTTAGCTTGATCGAATGCGAGAGCACGTCGCTGCAGGGCCTGCAGAAGCATCACTTCAGTGGATGTATCGGCCACCTGATCTTTGGCCTTGTTTTCCACCTTAAGTTTACCACTCTCGCCGTCAATCGAAAGCTTCAGGTCTTTCTTACCTTCGCCCAGGAGTTCTTGTTCCCGCGACGTGCACTTAGACCAAGGAACATACTGAATCACATTGGCCTCGTACTGACCGACGCACAGGTCGACCAAGGCCTCTGATGGTTCAGAGGAACCTTTTATCGTGATGCCAGTCAACTGTGAACGCTGGCGCTCAATCCTCTCAGCCCTCTCGGGCTGACTCAAGTGACGAACTGTCGGTTCCTCGACCCTCTCGACCTGCTGTCGCATCTCCGAAGTGACAATGGCATAGGCCTCATGAAACACGGCTCTGAAGGCCGCCTTCTGACTCATCTCTGGGTCTTTTCCAAGCATCGTCTTAAGGGCCTCGATCAACGGGCCTTCGTCCGCAGCCCCCGGGGCAAAAGAACTCACGAAGGCCAACTGCTTCAAGCTCTTAACGTGCTTCAGGATGAGATCGCGCTCAGCCTGATCAAACCCCGCCTTTGAGAGACGCGACACCAGAACCGGCTCGGACTCCGAGTATGCGGAAGCCATGGCTCACTCCTTCAGTACGGGTCTAACTCCAAAGTAGCTCGAGCGACCCTCACTTGAAATCACAAGGCGGCATTTGCGACTCCGGGCTCTTGAGACCACTGCAATGCCGAGCACAGCGTTCCTTGTATTCCGTGCGCATATTCATCCCGCCTTCGCGGGCTCTCGCTATGAGAGGCTCACAAAAGTTCGCGTGGCGGCACTCCGGCCAGCCAGCCTACGATCCCTCACCTCGCCTCTGGAAAGCACTGCCGGCAGATCGGATGCAAAAACCTGGGTGTCGCATTGCACTCCAAGTAGGACGATGTGATCTGCCTGCCACACTTAAAAGTTGTGCCCTCCTCAGAAGCGACTAAGTGTATGAAGCGGGTGGTGACATGCCGAAAAACCGTCTTGCCCTCCAGGTTTTCTCGAAGGCAACCGCTCGGCTCAAAATCGCCGACACTGTCCTCAACCACCTTCTCCTCCTCGAGGGTGTCCGGTTCCTCCTCGTCATCGCTCCTGTCGGAAGAAGAATCTGAACCGACCTCGGCCTTGTCATGAGCATCTCCCCTGGCAGCCAAAGATTCCACAAACATGCCCGAGCGCGTGGCGTCCGGGAAGAAACGCCTGTAAGCGACAGCAGAAACCATTTCCTCCAACTCACGCAATGCAGGGGAGACGCTGTCCCTCGCATAGATAACATCCGTGCCGGCGTTGGCACTAGAATGGTATCCGAGTATCGACCTGATTTCCTTAGTAGCTCCCCACTTGGACATCCATGATAAAAGCGTAGCTTTGCAGGAGTGAGTGCCCACGGCCTTGACCAGCGAGACATCCTCGCCTGCACGATAGAGAAGGTGGCGAAGCCACCGCGCTCCTGCTTGCGCAGACATAGGCGCCTTCTGCCATTGGCCGCCCTCCGCGGGAGACGGTAGCAGGGGCATGTCAGGTCCCCATGCGGGCCCCGCCCTGCCAGCCACCTCCATCCAAGCCATCGCCCAAGAATCCTGCTCGAGGCCCCATATTGGACTGACCATAGCAAGATATCGGGTTTTGCGTTCCAGGTTGTGGCTCGTTTTACTCCTGGTGACCCTCGCCTCAAGGTACCCACGCGGTCCGTCTTCGCCTTGCACGATGTCTTTAGCCAGCTCACCAGAACACTGCATGTCCGAATAGCGGGCTCTTGCAAACACACAATATAAAAAGCACCCTGCCGCGTATCGATCGACATCTGTGCGGACTTCAGGCATGAGTCCCAGCACAATCCGCTCCAAAGCCCGAATCTGTGAAGCCGTCAACGGCGGCTTCTGCTGCAGCTTTCTCTTCTCCAAGTAGAGCTTCGAAACTGCGCCAGCCAGCCTGCTGCTAACACAATCGTCCGAGACCTTCGCCTCCAAGACATATTGCATGAAGCCAACGGAACTCATAAAGCTGGAGGCAAAGGTAGGTGCAGCCCCACTGCAATATTCTTTGACGAAGCGGTACATCTTCTGTTCAGACAAAGGGAAGGGCTGCTCTCTGATGCGCCAGCAGAATGCCATATATCTTAGGACCGGGCCAGCCCTGCTGTGAAGTGTACTGCTCGCCTTGAGTGAGAAAACATCTCCTAGAGCCTCCTGTAGGGAGGCCGGCAACCCAGCCTCAGCATCTTCCGCCACTCTAGCACAGATCCCGAAGAAGTCTCCACCCTCTTTGGCAATCCGTAGCCACTTCATGACAGCCGCATGTCTGTTATCCGATTGTCTCTGAACCCAAGAAGGCCCAATCTTCTTAGGCAGCTTGCCTCCAGTAGCAGTCAGATTTATAGCCGACGGGCCACTCGGAGCTTTCACAGAAGCAGCAGCCGTATGAGTAAGCACATTCCCAAGACGACCCTTTCCCAGAAACGCACTCGGCAAGACACTCGGCACATTCACGATGCTTCTCTCCCATGGCTGCTTTGAGTTGCTCGTAGAATTCTGGTGCACAACATGAGCAAGATGCCCCTCGAATGCAGCATCAAACGTCCTCTTCTCTGCCATCGCAAGAGAGGCTGCCCATGTGCCACTAAGGCGGTACACCAAGGGTTCTCGGGCCTGAAACCTGTTTCACACAGCTTGGCCCGGAGCCCGTGTTCTACACAACTCTCTCTTACCCCCCGTACAAACTTTGCTGCACGGAAGGTTCCCGCCCACCCACCCTAGTTTGAGCATGCGCGGAACAACAAGGATTCATAAAAGTTCAAATGGAATCTCATGACACATGAAGCGGTTTCGAAAAACTTCTTCAAAACTTTCGAAACCTACCAAAAAGGTTATAAAGCCTTATGGGACTAGTTTGTGATTTTTAGCGTCCCAAAAACGGCGTGCTGAAGAAGCTGACTCACAGCAGCTTCGAAGCCTTGCAAATGGGAGAAGCCGTAATAGAGATCTTCGGCGCTCAAAGTTTGTGCGAGATCGGATTTATGAGAATCGACCAGATCGAAGACCTCACAGCGGATGGCATCGACGCTGCCGATCCATTTCTCCAAGTCAGTTTGCCATTTCGGGTATGGACCGCCGGGAATGCGAATCATTTGGAAATGAGCTCGGCAGGTGGTAGCCAGAAAGCACCACTTTTTGCTCTTCGTGAAGAAATCGTTTGCGCAGCTGTTGCAAGCGATGCAAGGAGAGACGCTGCAAGTTTGACATCCTTTCGAGCGGCTTCTTTGCGGAATGAAGGATGAAAACTTCCAATACCTTTGCCTGAATTTCCATGATGAATGGTTGGAAGCCAGCTGTTCCGGTTCATTCGCTTGGATCGTCCGGCTCTTTTCTAATAGGAACAACAAAAATTTCTGGGAGGCAGCGGGAAGCCCAGCGATGAAAGTCTGCTGGCATTTTCGTCGTTTAGCCACTTGAATGCTTGGGGAGTGTAGGCGGCCAGTGCCCACATGTGACCCTCGTGCGGTTCGACCTGATGAAACCGTCGCGCGTCGAAAGTGATGGGTTTGTCATGTATGTCGTGCCACCTTCCGATGAGAGCTCTCGTTTTTGTTTTCATTTGCAGTTCTGCCGGTGAGTCCCCGAGTTCATTTTCCACCCAAACGCGGCCTCCCGTGAATGAACCCAAAGTTATCGCGTGATTGGGATGGCCTTTCAAGTTCAGCAGATCCCGATGGAGTCCCATTTTGGGATTGCAAAGAATGGCGATGGAGGTCCAGGTCTTGCCCGGGAACCGCCTGCGCACATACAACTATACAAGCTGCAGCACCAGATAAAATGCATCTGTCTGTCGGTCTGTCTGTTTGTCGGCCTGTCTGCCAGTACATGTGTATGGATGGATGCATATGGCATGCTGCATACCTGGGTGGGTGGGTGGGTTGATGGACGGATGAGGATGCAAGTTTGTGCATGCACAGGCACACACACACATATTGTACGTACACACAGATGCATACCAACATATATGTACATAAAAGCCACCTGTATTATATATGTAATGATTTGGCATATTCAGGTATGTGTATCTACATACCTATGTATTGTATTTTTCACATACAGGTGTGTATATACAGATAGCTCTATAAATAGATACAGATGTAAATGCATACATGCACACATACATATTGACACGGACAATGCTTATGCAATATACAAATACGACATTATGTAACATGATATAACATTACATAACATACGATGGTTCTATTGTGTTTTTATCTTAATCGCATCCGGTATTACATTATATTATGCTACATAAAACAGTATCATAACATGTGATGTTAAATGTCAGTATGTTACACTGTTCTTATTGTATTCTATCATACTAGACTTATGGGTGTACACTTGTTGTTGGTCCGTCTGACTGCCGGGTGACTGCCGGGGGATTGCGCATTGCCCCAGGACTTGCATGAGTGGGTGGTGAGTAGTTTCAGACGAGCTCCCTGCGGTGCGACTTTGTCAGCTGGGCGGGTGGGAAAATCATACTAGACTGCACATTGTGCTGTAAGAACCCGTATTGTTCTGTATACAGGTATAGATATATTACGCGCACATTGACAACTTCACGGACAATCAATGAAGATCTTTTCCAAACCACCCATACGAAACGATTCCGATTTATTTCGGAATGTCAGAGCTGGTCATGAGGAAATCTGGGACTGTCGCTTCAACAGAATTCCCATGGTCGGTGACAGTGTGGCTGGTCGGAGAGATGACAGCCACGACACGCTCCGGGTGGTGCCTGTTCACCTGCCGGTGCAGGTAAAATGACGGCTGGTCAGAATCACCGTGAGAGCAATGCAGACGCGAGACTATGTTGGACAAGAGAAGAATAGTCTGAACTTCGATGCCTTCAGTGAGGACACGCTTAAGCTGGGTTGTGTTTTGCAGCCTTGGTTCCAGAGCAGATCGCGATCAGCGCGCTAGTCCCGCTAGTCTTCTGGCTAACTCCAAAAGCGAGTACCAGAGTACCAGCTTCGCCTTGCGGCTCGGTAGCATGCTGACAATGGCATGCCGAGCGATTCTCACGTTCGTTGTCGTTCTCGCCGAGGATACGACTTGCGAGGTTCGAGAAGCATGTCCAACGCACGCCAATGAATCAGAAGACCCTGCCTTCTTGCAAACCTGGCGAGGGAAAGATGCAGCACAGGATCTGCAGGCGATGCCAACCGCAAAGATACCGTGGTGGTGGGGGCGACATCGCAGAAATGCACACTACCGTCCATACCACTACCACTACAGCCGCTACTACCACCGCTATGGTCCGAAGACGACAACTACGACGATCGCCACAGCCTCCACAACATCTGTCGAGCCAGTTAGCACCACGACATTACCCACACCCACCACCACGACCCCGCTTGCACCCACCACTACGACTTCGCTTTCGCATTCTACGACATCGCCTGCGCCTACCACGACGACAGTGACAGCGACAAGTACGACATCTGAGCCTTTCAGCACGTCAGCGCCCTCATCCTGGTGGAGGGCAGGGATGACACCGACGTCTCTCTCATGTCCTTGGGGTCATCGGTGTCCGGTGGCCAGCCGGAGCAGGGTTCCCCGTGGCCCTGTGCAGCCACAGAGGCCGGCAAAAGCATTGGTTTTTACTCAAGATTTCTCCGCGCCCGAGGAGGATTTGCGCGACCGCCGCGGCTGCCGAGTATTTCGCCAAGGTCGAACCCACTTCATCCCGTACTCTTGCGCAATACTTGCGTCGGCTCAGACAGCGCTGCAAGCCCAAGGCCTTGAGGCCATAGGGGCAGCGATGCCCTGGACCTTTGATTTTGGCATCTCCCTCTCATTGGTGGGTACCGTCGCTTTGGAGCTCCACGCGACGATCCACGAAACCTTCATCAGCTGGGAGACCCTCTACAGGACCCATGGGCTGGTCGGTCAACAGCGATAAGTGATGCCTGCGCGGTAGTGGCACACTCTGGCAGGAAGGCGACCCTGTTCAGCTGCTGCTCCGCGGTGCGGACTTTAGCAGCGGGCCCAGTGGGCGTATGATCACGGCTCGTCCCTTTCATCCCGGTCCTTGACACCATCTTTGGGCCACTGGAGTTCGTTAGTGCGGAGGCGACCGTCTGCCGTGGTCGAATGGATGACGCACACCTTCTGGTAGCTCTGTACCAGGCACTTTCAACCTCTACGCTATTGCTTCGAACACAATCAATGCAGCATTGCTCTTGCGGCTCCAGCGTTTGTGTCTGAACTTCTTGGCAGCCCTGGGGGACAGCCGCCCTTTTGCCGCTCGTTGCCACAACGGGCTTGCCGCGCGCCCTCTATGATACCTGCTCAAGAAGACCCGCATTGACGGCGAGCCCCGCAGCCAAAGTTGCGCCGCATCAACCCCCGAGAGCCGAGTGCCACATGGAATGAAAGGGTTGGTAGATCAGCCCGCAACAACGAGCTTGCAGGGCTAAAAATGTCGCTCGCCAGTGAAATCACTTGTTCGTGACGGGAGCTCAATTCAAATGTCATTAGTGCCCAAACGAGATGGCCTGCCAACCAGCCGCCGGAATGCTGGCGCGGCCGCCAAGCGTCCAACGGGGGAGAATCGCACCAGCGGTACAGCATAACGGTCAATTTATTGAGGTACTTTTTAAGTGCGAGGTGCCCGCCTGTGGTGGGCCAGCCACAGATTGCCATTGCTGCTCGGTTGATGGCGTGCTTCCAGAGCGGGCTTTAACCTGCCAGGTGAGGCGATTTCGATCCTCTGCTCTTCTTGTACCCTGGAATCTACAAAGGCACGTTCCGGCTTCTGCTTCCGCTGGAGAATGCCTCCCTGGGGTCTGCAGGCATCCAGTCGGCTGGCCTGCTGTCTGATGCGCTTGCGTGTTGCCGCTACCACAGATGGTTGGAATCTCCGTGAGGAGCTTGTTTTCACTTGGAATTTTCTTTGCTAGCTGAGCTTGTAGGGAGCGAGAAAGACGCAGTCGATGAGGCGTGCCCACAAATTCTCGGAAGCGAACACCCGTGAAGTCATGTTTGGTGCTGGATTTACAATTTTTTTTTTTCATTCCAGGGCTCGAGGAACCTTTTTATTAGGCGGCTTTGTACAAAGATACGCGCTTGGCCCTTGTAGAGCTTCGCTTTTCTGTCTCACCATTGCCAGTTTGTAGTTTTTGATTGTAGTTTGTGTTTGCTTCGCTTGTTTGTGGGGCCGAGTGCTACAGCCGTAGAAGGTCTAGTCAAGCCCGGTTTCAAGCAAAGAGGTTCCGCTCTTCGAACACAGACTCAAAACCCAAGTTCGAACTCAAGCTTTGGAGTTCAACTTGAGCTCAAAGTCGAAAGTGGGTTAGAGGGTAGAATCCTCTTTTGTCGATCTGGGTTCAGAATGTTCAAAATTCTGCATTAATTGGGGTTTAGGGGTTTAGGGCTTGCGGCTCAAGGTTTCCAAAATAGAGTTTCTTCACCAGGTTCGAATTCCCAAACCCAGAGTTCGAACATAGAGTTTCCTTGGATTCGAAGATAGAGTAGTTTTGCGTATTGGCTACGCGGAGCACAGAAAAAGATTTCTATCTTTCGGTTCGTCTGTGTCGCTATGCCCATTACGACACGTGTGGCACGAAGGCCATGGTCCTCCTCCACGGGTTGGTTGCCCAAGAATCCAATCAGGAGCACTTCATGCCGGACGGCTCTCGTCCACGGTCCATGGAGCACGACAGTTGGAGAGCTTCAGCTCAGAAATTCGTGGAGGAAGGTGGTCTGGGGCCTGGCATTCAGACCCCTTTCGTCTCAACGGAGTTGATGCCACACCTACATACCCCGACCTGGACACGCTCCAGTTCACCTTCAAACGGTTGAAGGAGCTCTACGCACAACGCAATTTTCAAATGCGCTACCTCCTATGCGAGAATCATTTCCCGCCGGGCGGGAGTGACATGCAACTTGCTCGACGATTGGCCATCCTCTCGTTATCCCTGCGCTGCAGTGGCGCCAGTTGCCGTGCGACCAGCGACATACGTCGTTAGGTCTTTTTTGCTCCTCGCCATCCTCCGCAGTGACGCAACAGGACCCCGGGCTTGACCGTTGTCCGACGGGACTTGAACGGCGGCCGGAGCCTTGGACTTGGGTTCCACCGGTGGTTCTGGACGGCTTGCGGCGACGGCCGCCTGCTGTTGCCGATCGGTCGCTGAGGCTCCGTAGTTCGAGCCGAACGGCCCACCCAAGCTAAGCCTGGGCGCCGCGGCTTCTTAGCTAGCCTCCAATTAGGTTCGTTTCACCGCTGTCTTTGTTTGTTTGTTATGTCTGTTTGTTTGTAGGGACCGAGAGCTACAGCTGTAGCCAACGAGGCCCAGTCACGCCAAAAAAGCAACATGTTCAGATGTCAACATTGCAAAAACTTTTTGTCTTGGCTTTGGTTGGCATGAGTCGCTTAGATTGCCAGAATGTGTTTGAAGGTCTAGTGGGATTTTTGAATAGTTGGCATCTTCATTGTTGCGTTTCGCGGCTCTGCGTGGCAACAAATATGCTTCAATTATTTTTATGGACTGGATTGGCCACACCATTTGGGGATGTCGAAGACATGAAACGCAGTGTCTAGAAGCAGTCTTCAGGATTATTGAAGAAATTCTATGGTTTCCAAACAAAACAGCGTTTTTCACCAACCGGGCTTGCAATTTCTCAGATTCAAAGTTTCTTAAAGCAAAACGGCTTGAAAACTTTTGTTTCCGCACCCAAGAGCTTACACTGCAACTGTCTCGATGCCCGATGTGTGTGACCTTTTGAACATTGGATGCACAAGGTTGCCGGGCCACATGAGAAGTCTTGTTGGCAGCAAGTTCATGGTTCGCTTGAGCAACAACATGAGCTTTGATGGTGTGAATCGTTCTTCAGTGGGTCTTGATGCTTGACCGCACAGCCGTTCAATTGTTCATTTGCCGGAGCAGCTGTGTGTGCAATCTGCATCACCTTGAACGTCGGATGCGTCAACTTCAAGTTTTTCGGATGCATGCGACCCATTCAAGCCAAGAGTCAAAAACTTCAAGCATGCAGTAATGAGATCAACAAAGGTGCTTTCTTGCATTGTGATAGTGAGTAGGCGACACATTGAAGGATTAGAAAATGCATGACAGCCTGCATTGATATCGTTCGCTTCCTTCTCAATGCAAGTGCGGCACCTGAGGATTCATTCAACGTGTTGTGATTCAAATGTGCCGTTTTCAGGCAGGGTACAACGACCATGTAGCACCTCGAGAAGCAGGAGGCTTTGGGTTTGCACATGTTTGTGCTATGCTGACGTTGCATGCATTGATGTATCAACACAAGGCAGTCTAAAAAGTAAGTGGGTGCCCAGCGTCTGAAATTCCTTTCTTTGTGTAGTGGCCGTATGCATGTGGACTGTCAACTTGCAGAATTGGAGCCGGCACAGACATAAACGTGACGTGCCTTTGAACTGTGTTTTCCACTCCGTGTTGTAGAGGCTCCGCTGGAGGCTATTTGATATCCAAGCATCACGTTTGCTGTATGTCGCTGCAGCATCGACTGGCACTCTTTTCAGAGAGTGCAACCAGGCGCGGAGCCCCCCGCTCACATAACACGTCTTCGCAGCCTCCTGGTGGATGCAGAGGCCTCCCAGGGCCAAGCAAACAATGCGCAGAGTTGGACACGAGATGGGCTGAGGTCATGCGAACAGAATATGTCCTTGTGTGTAAAGGTCGAACTACGGAAGCGGCGACAGCATCGGCTGGAGCTGGAAAGCAGCAAGGTGCAACGGCATGCGATTTTCATGCTGTTACTGTTGCCTTCGTGCTTGTCACGCACGTTGTGAGGGTGCGGTCGGGGCCACCAGCATTGAGCAGGAAGGGCGATTACACCGGGTAGTGGAAAGACAGTTGCTCGCTAGTGGTGTCTCCGCTCTGAATGCGATAGTCGGCTCACATGTGTTTGCAATTGCACCGAGTTCCTTTCCGGTGAACGTTCGGCGGACGTTGCCAACGTTCAACTACCTTACGACCCTCCGGAGGACTTGGCAATGAAGGTGTGGGTGCCATGTTTGCAGGGCTTAGGGGTGATCCATCAAGGACCTGAGGAATGCGTCATGTGAATGAAGACAACATGCACTCACATTTCAGGCCATGGCCGCTCATCACGAACCACCTCCTGCAGTTCTGCATCGGACCCTTGCCGTTCTATGGTCTGCAGATTTGTATAAGTAGCCTTGCAAAACAATGCCACAAGAAGAAAAAATGTGAAATCTCACCAGGTTGGCCGTCGCAGTGATGCTGTTGCTGGAGGCTGCGTCCCTTGTTTGAGGCGTATGTTTCAGACGCATTGTTCCGCCAGGCACCTCTGTTGGTGGACCTGGGAGAGCATCCCTTGCCCTGGCGTGTGCCATGGAGGAATCTGCAGGTTCTTCTCCGCAAGCCATGTGAGGCGAGACCTTGCTCTGGCACACGTTTCGTTTGCATAGAGTCATACGTCACCATCCTTGGCTGGGTTTGGCCGGCCCGTCTCTGCCACCCGGCCTCGGCGGGGCGCAGAAACATGTGCGGATACTCGCATATGTTTGCTTGTTGCGTAGAAGATGTTAACTCAGTTAAATTCCACCAAAGCAGTTTGTGCAAACCTTCAGCTTCACACACATTCAGTCGCCTAATTAAAAGACACAAGAGGAGTGCTGATGTACCGGCACCAGTCAGGAGGGCATATCGGCTATAGGAACAACTTACTACATGTTGAAGCTTACAGCTTCGTCAAGAGGGCCACACCGAATTCGTCTTGTCCAGGCCTTGACGAACTGTGATCTAACTGTGATGACGCTCTCAACATTGGTGGTGCTAGTTGTTTGTTTTGCCTCTAGCTTGCTGGCAGGCTAGGCATCCACGCCATAAGCTGACCGTAGGTGCAGTTTGTCCACAGGCTACCAGCGCGGGCACAAGCACCGCCACGGCGGCATATGCTCCTATGGCTTCCATAGTTACAGCCTTACGCAGACAGCCGTTTGGGGAGCGCTTGGCGAAGCATGTGAAAAGAATACTGGTCGGTGACACGCCTGTGACGCGAGAAGAAATAGTTGAGACGGACAGGCTATGTGGCTGCCTCTATGACTGGGTGCAGAATTTGATCACGCCATTATTGACGTGTTCTGAATCTCCAGGTATGACAGCAGACGCATCTCCACCCGACGAAGCTGTGTCACAAGATCATCGTGATCGGATTGTCGCCGCTGTGTCCGACCAGGAAAAGGAGGTGGCCCGGTTGCGACGCAAACTGCGCGAGGCCGAAAGATCGGAGCAGGCAGCAGCGCAGTTTGTCTCGGAAAACGAGCCAGCTGCTGCTGCGAAACTGAAGGACAGCACTGAGACAACCCAGAGTGAGTTGGACGAGAACTTGGAAGTGACTGGACACAAGTCCCTTCAATACAGACTGGAAGAGGTAAATGTGCCCGCGATGCAAGAGGTTGTGTTGCACTCACTCGTGAAGACTCTTCTGGAGCCGCGTGCTGGCCAACGGCGTCGTTTAGAAATTATTGGTCATGCAGAGGATCGTGAGGTTTCCGAGACTGCGAAAGAAAGAGCAGAAGCAGCGGAAGCATGGCTGTTGACCCACGGCATCCCTGCAGAGCGTCTCTCCGTGCAGTGGGAAGCAGGTGGTTCCGCTATCTGTCGCCGCACAGATCTGAGAGTGTTGGAGCCAGCAGGTGCGGAATCTGCAATGCGACAAAAGGCTGCTGAGCTCATGAAGCGCATTTTTGCCGCACGATCTGAGGCAGACGACCCGGGTTCGTCTCAACACCCTGAAAGCACTCCAATTGAAGAGACAAGTGAGAGCCACGATACGGCACAGCCGAGCGTCACCTTGGAAGAAACCATGGATTCTGCTGCTCAGTGTCGCCAACTTCGGCTGGTCTTTCAGAAGGCAAGGCTAAGGGTGGTGTGATACGAGTAGTAAACGCTTGTGCACATGGCTTCGCTGATCTTTGCTGTGCATATTTACACGTAGGACTTGCTGACCCCAACAGACGCCGTGCTGGAGATTGGTTCTCGCACAGTCCGCTTGGGCAGTGCTTCTGGTGCATGGAAAGATTTGGAGGCAGGATCTAGGAGGGATTTGGGGAAAGGCTAGAAACTGCTGACGTTCTGACAGGTCGCACTTCCATTCGACGTCATATCGCCAGACCAGCCTGCAGCCACTTCGCTGCAGTTCATTATGTGAAGCAAGTCATGTATGGGATACAATGTATTTGTGGTGCTTGACAGCAGTTTTGACGGCTTGGATTTGAGTCTTCCTTTCTGTCTTTGCCAGCTTGATCCAAAGGGGTGTATTTTTCTGTTACTGGCACGGCTGGACTGAACCCCACGAAACTGATTGCCCAGGGTCTGTTGCCGGGTTAAGTTCGAGAACCCAAATCCGAAAGTCTGCGAGACCGTTTTGCCGGCTCGCATCGCCGTTGTCGTTTTGAATGAGTGTAAGTTGGAGGGCTGGTGAGGGCGGGAGTGCTGCAGACGCACATTGCCACAGGTGTGCATTGTATGAGGGCAGCCTTTGTTGTGATGTTTCTGCAATGCTTGTTTGCAAGGCTTGTGGAGGGACTGTTTGATTTGAGTTCGAGCTCTTCGTGCAGCGCATGTTCTGCGTCACATCCGAGCTGCCTGAGGCCAAGTTCTCAAGGAGAGCAGGCATCGCACATGGAATTTGCTCGCTTCTTTAGGCATGTGTGCCAGACACAGAGCTAGATGGCTTCGCATCAACCACTTGATGCTGTTAGAATTCATGAGGTTTGTATGGAGTCGCTCTGTATTCACGAAGTGACACATCTCTTGATCCACGACTTTGCTCATCTGCTTGTCACAACTGCTTGTCCTGGCTCGCCAGTCGAGCAGGTACTTTGACAGTGCTCCTGACAGCAGCTCTGCGATGATGCAAAATGCGCTCTTTCGCAGCCGACGCAACGCGAGCCATCAAGGGCCGATGGCCTGTTGTTGCCTCGTCAACCTTTTGCTTTGTTGTGCAATGGCTCGAGAGGCATAGTGCCTGCTGCCCATGAACACGATGCAGATGAGTCGTGCTGCTTCTCTTCGCCCGCGATGAAACAAGCTGCATAAAGTCCTTCATGTGTTCGTGGTGCCCAGATCTTCCAGCTGTGCGCGAGTGAACACCAGTGGACCAAGTACAGCACGAGAGCATACCCGAAGTAGATATGGGCTGATTAAGAAAGCCTCGAAATATGTGCCATTGACTTGATTCATGGACCTAGATGCTGCTGGCCGACAGCCGTGTGCTGAGCAAGTTTTTCTCACACACCGAAACCCTGCACGCTCTAGACTCCAGCATGAATGAAGACCCAGGGTGGTGCCGTGCAGTGTGTACTCTTCGTACATGCCATCTTGGTGGTGCTGCTTTGCCTCGAGAGAGCGACATCCCTGAGGTCGTGAGCGTGCAGAGGTCATCGCAACAACCGGGCAAGCGCCCCGCGGGTTTACCTGGCTGGGACGGGACCCAGGCTTCACTTCATTCTGCAGACTCTCCCCTGAGGCGATCACATCCGCGTCCTCGGGCTCAGAGGTTGTGGGCGCAGGCGAATCGCAATGGTAAGTCATAGCTGGATCCGCGGTGACATGGAATCATGTTTTGCTGTTCCTAGGCTCTTAGGCAAGACCTGAAAGAATGGCAAGAATGTAGGAAGGGAAAGTGCACAGATGCACATTGCGAGATGAGGATCGGAAATGGCGTTCTGCAGCCCTTCCCTGAAAATGCACGGTGAATCCCATCTGATGCAATTGTCGCAGAGTGCAGGCCAAGGGTAAGAAAACCATGCAGCAAGAGAAAAATGGATTGAGAAGAACACAGCATACCGATGAAAGGACAGCTACATCCATGTGTTGGCTGACAGCGCTCAAACCGAAAGAAATCCCAGCAAGCGCCCTTCCGGTATGCAAGTCCCCGTCTCAACTTTCGTTTGTTCTCCTCCCGACTCCCCGCGTTCCTACTTAGTGCTTAAGCGTCTTGTTAATTTCGATTCTGTTTGGAGCCTCGCCTCGACCTTGAGCAGGTTGTATGCCCCGACACCCCCAGTATTGTGCAAGTTTGGCGATTGTTCCCTGATGCCGGTGGTCTTCCCATGTTCTGCGAGACATCTCCATCATTGGTGCGTCTTCATTGCTCGATGAAGGAGACTCTGTCCGATTGGTGGGCATGCTACGCCGACAAGCTGGAAGGTGGCCGATGGCTCAATCTTATGTTGCCGCCCTAGGTTCTAGTGTATTCCACCGAAAAAGGGTTTCCGAGTCGCTTTCTGTCTGTTAGGGATTGATGTTTTTTTAAGCCTTTCAGTGTCAGAATTTTCGCCATATTCTTCCTCTCTGGAGTTCGTGACCTATCACATTCTTGGGATGCTTTGGTTTACTGTGCAAAAGTAGAATTGCGTTGATACTCATGTATGACTACCCATGATTTACGGTTTAGGACTCTGTCTTGCTTGTAAAATACTGGTCAAGTCCATTGTTACATGCATTGCTCGTCCACAGTTTTTTGGGTTGCAGAGCTTGTTTGTTCTATTCGATCAGTTCTAGCGCATGTGTTTGTCCGAAGATGTTGTCAACGCGCTCGCCGGCCCTGGAGGGCCGCGATGGGCTAGGGCATTTTTATGCCATTGAGCACGAATTGAAAGTCTTGTGAAGGCCCCGATACGTCTTTTAAGAGGCGCCGCCAGCAGGCTGCCAGTGTATGCCGTTTGAAGATCTCGCGACACGTGCATTTCTGCTTCCCGAAATCGAGCTTTTGCCTTTGCGGCACGGATCATGCTCCCACCACATTACAGGGCATTTTGTGGACTCATTTTCAGTATCAAGGGGTCTGCCTTTGCACAACTACACGACACCCGTAACGCAAAATGGCAACGTTTCCAAAATGTCGTACTTTGTGACTGTCATCGTTTTTTCCGCATGTGCTAGCTTGGCCTGAGATGTTGTCCCAGCAAGGTGCGAGCCAAAGTGTGGCAGACGAAGGTGATGGACTCTGCCACGCATGTCCGCGCCTTGTGCAGACGTAGGGTGAGATCTCAACGCGTAGAAAGGTGTATGTTGCAAAGTCAGGTTCCACGTTTCTTGGCTGTTTTATCTTCATTGCGCTGCTCGGCCTTTTGCAAGAGCACCTTCTGAGCAGCTTGAGTGACCTGGCTGCACAAAAGAACCTGCTGATTGGGTTGTTGCGCATGTAGGCGTATTTGCTTTGCAGATGGAACCTGGCTTCCAGTGCTGAGGTGAGACGTACCAGGCAATCTGGAACGATCTTGGATTGGCTGTCCTGCCACGAAGCTCTGTGTTGTGTTGCGACAAGAGCGACTTTTTGGCCCCTGTCGGGCAGGTGCAGCTGCCGCTTTTAAGTGCTGCATGGGGCGCTTCGGCTGTTCAGGCAGAATCCTTTGCCTTGGGCATTTCCAAGCGTGAGTTACTCCTTTCTTCCACTCGTGTCGCGGTCGCGAGACGGAGCTGCCGTTTGCACTTCTACTAGATGTCATGTCAGTGTCGTGTGATGCAGGTCTTCAGCTCGTGGCAACATGATGGTGCACAGCCTCGGAGTGTTCTCCTGGGCAATTTTTTAGGCTGGAAAGCTTATGTCGAAGTGCGCCTGCTGCCTATGACGTAACGCGTGGAAGTGATGCCGTCTTGACACTCAGCCATTTGCAGCTCTGTAGGCTATGAAATGGAGTAACCATTGAACCGTGGGAGAGTGTAGCCGAACTTGACGAAGCACTTCTCTGGATAGGTCATGTCGGAGGATGCTACAAGAAAACATGGCTAGGACCGCAAGGATTGCATACAGCGATGCTCCATCGGCTGTGGATTTCACTGCCCGTGCTGCAACACGCGTTTGCTGAGCCAGGCGGCGACCTCAGGGTAGGAGTGCATCATTGCATCAGTCATGTTTTCTGCAATTTGAGGGTCAATCCACAGCCGCCTGGCTCGTGTTGCTCCCTGCCGAGGTCTATCGAGCTGTCCGAGGTCCACTTGCAGGAACGATCGCGAAGATGGCGATGGCGACTGCCGGGCTACCTCAGATGTCGATTTGGAAGCATTCTAGACTCAAACTCTTTTCCCATGCTGCTTCATGAGCTGGTTTTTCTGGGAATGGCTTCCCTTGGGAACGAACAGCCAAGGTTGGAGGGCAGAAATGTGGCAGAAAAACAGGCTGCACAGGGAACTCCAACTTGGGAGTATGAAGTTGACTTATGACTGCCTGGTCGGCCTCGAATCCTCGAATTTCACGTGTCGGCCGCGAAGGCCGCAGCCTTCTCAGCACAGTAGTGTCCGAGCATACGAGGTGGCTCCAGCTTCATCCAGGCAGCTGCTTGGGCTGCACAGAGAAGCCTATATACGGAACGCATGGTTTCGGGGCGGAACTGGCCAGATCCCGCAAAAGAGGTAGTTCGATCGGCTCAACGACGTGCTGAAAGCGACCCCGACACAATGCCGAATGCAACGGAGGCGACTGCTCTTCTGCGTGCTCTTGGTAGAACCCGTCAAAGAGGCAGATCCTCTCGCCTTGACACGGTGCAGGGTGGGGGTGGCGTTCAGAACGGCACTGATCTCTGGTGGCCATGGCTGCCCTGGCCCACCACGACAGCGCCTGTCACCACGGTTCAGCCACCTGCGCGTTCCGATGAAGGTGCTGGAATGCCTCCCCCACCCCCATAGAAACGAAGGGAGAGGGAGATCTATTAAGTTGTGGCCCCGTAGACTCGTCTCAGTGACATGTTCGATTAGCATGATGAACTCTTCCGCCGGGTCACTTCGTTGCGATGTGTACCTGGTGGGATGGGGATGTCAGGCCGAAGGCTACAGATCATCAACCGGTGCAAGCGGCCAATGATAATGCATCCGACTGGCGGCAACAGTGCCGCTTGGCCATCCTGCATATTTCTGAGACTTCCGACGGTTGTCAGGGGATCCCTTGTGAGTGAGGACACTATGTTTGTTCCCCCGCCGAGGAGATCCCATGTGGTTCTGGATGTCCCGGTGGGATGACTTGCAATCCATACGACAGGCTGGGTCTATCAGCACAGCAGCCTGCTGCTCTAGCAGCTGACAGCGACAGTTCGAGGTTCTGCTACTTCGACTTGCCCGAACCATCTGCAGGCAGAGCTAAATGCTTCACATGATGGCGCAAGACGTTGCCAACCCTCTGTCGTCCTTTGTCCTATCTGCGAGGATGGACGATTCAACCTGGAGCTGCGGTGGAGCTCTACACTCCAAATGCGCTTCGGCTTTCCATCTGCTCGACACTTCTTGCTGCTTCAGCCTGATTCGAAGCTGCTTGAAGTCACCCCAAGGTTGCTGTTCGCCAGGGCAACGGCGTGGGTTCCCCAGTTTGCTTAACGTAGCTGTCAATACAAGGATAGCCTTAGCGGTGAGCGTCAAGGCGTCAAGGGATGAGCCTGCTAGGTGGTCGCAGACTGGAGCGGCAAACTGGAGGCCTGAGCCTCGCAGGGTCGGGGGGATTCTGACGGTGCCATTGGTGCCAATGCCCTGCACTGAGTTCTACCCCAATGCCAGCATGGATATGGGGCCACCGGCATCAGCTCTTTGCAACGGACAAAACAAGTGCCCGACGTACCAGGCGCCAGCACTCTAGATGTGATTCACTGCACGGCTCAGTAGAAATGTCTCGAGTTGTAGTGCATGGTCAGGGACTGAACGGAGTTGCCACGGCCGTCGAGTTCACTTTCGTTCCACACGGTGCAGACTTCTACGACGTTTCGATTATCAACGGGTTCAACATTGGCATCGAGCGACTCGTCCAAGTTCTCAAAGCTGCTTCGGAGATTGATTTGATGCACATTGCGCACGAAAGCGCTCATGGTTGCGTCGAAAGCTGCAAGTGATGAATCGCTCTCTTCAGTTGCATTAACAGCAGCACAGCTCGAGGGCGCCACAGGGTCGGAGCTGGTCCTAATGTCTGGAACATTGAGCCGGAGTTGTCGGGGTACAGGGGCCCCGGGATTGGGAACTGTTGTCGCTGTAAGAAGTTTCAGAAAAGATCCTGCAGCGAGTAACGTGCACGGTAATTTTGCGCCAGGATGAAGCCAGACGGATCCTTCCGACCTGTCGTCCACGCAGGCCCGCCACGTCGGGTGAGGGTCCTGTGACTGTGCTGTGATGGCTGCTATAAGGGGCCGACAGTCGCGGCTACAACTGCGGCACAGCTGGAGCCATGGCGCAAGCAGACAGGTGCCACTGTGCAGCTCACAGTGCGGCTTCGGGTCAGCTTCTTATCTCAAGACGTTTCTCTCAGATCCTGGAGGATCTGCAGAATGTAGCGACATAACCTATGGGCCTCAATTGTGAAATCGTGACAGGTCGGGCATGCATGGGGGTGGAACAGTAGCTGCAATGCTTAGCCGCCCAGCCACTCTTGCCCTTCCAACCAATGCTTGCCGAGGCCCCTGAATGCATTTGGAAAATTACGGAACGATGCCTTGCAAAGATCTCCAATGAAGGAAGGGTTCAGGCGATTAGAAGTCGCTCTACAGAGCGCTTTGGCAGGCGCTTGTCAGCTTGCCCATGGGAGTTCTCCAAGCGACTCCAGGCGCTGGGACAAGCTGCTCGGCTCACATGGGCTGACGATGCACGGCCCATTCCAGGCTGTGCAGCCAGATCCAGAGACCTTACTGCTCTGACTGTCCAGGCTGACATCAGCCCACTGCTAACGCAAGTCGATGGGGGATATGGCTACTGCCGGACGCATGCAGATTGCCAGGGGCAGGACATTGCCAGTCGACTGCACTGAAAAATCTTGCTCTTGGTCAAGACATCTGTGAGCCCAACGGCAACTTTTGCAGTTGCTATCAGTGAGCTGCTGGCGAAAGGTATGTGGGCAGGTTGCAAAAACGGTTTGGGATTGGGTGGCGCAAGTGTATCGTCCGACGACACAGATTACCATGGAGAGACTTGCCTGGACAAGTGTTGAGTGTGGCCTGGTGTGGAAGTGTCTGGCCATGCAAGCTTCAAGCCCAAGGTGTGGCCATCGGATTGGTATGTGGTCAGTCTACCAGCTTTGTGTCTGGAGTGGGAACACGTATCGCAGCCCCGCCCCTTTCGATGGACTGATCGATTGCCCAAGCATGCACTACATGTTTGCCTGCGCCTGGGACTGCGTTCGAATCGCACCAGTGCACTCGGTTTGTGCAAGAGCTGCTGTCTGTGCAGATGCGGAAGGGTCTCAGGTGCTGGCCCTGCTCCCTGGACAACAACGTGCTACAATGACGCAACTTCCTTCAAAGTGGTTGTGCAGTCTAGGTTGCCTGTAAAAGGTTTGCTGTGTGTGCACACTAAAGAACTCAGGGAACCAGGTCGTTGCTGCTATGAAGCTGCAACTGGTGCCGCTCTGAGGTACCCGCTGGTGGTGAGTGCTGTGGATGTGCCAACTGGACAGAAGCACTGGGAATTCCTATACCGGAAGGTGGCAAAGGCAGGCTTTCCGTGCTTGGGCTTCTGGGATAGAGAGCAGTGCAGGCCTGTCAACTTGCAGTGCTGCAGCAGCTGCTGGTGGTTGGCAGAGTCAACTTGTCAACAGTGTTGCCATGCTGATCAGGCTGCCAAGGAGCCAGTCAGACATGGCAGGTGACCGCTCAACCTTTCTACGAGATTCTGAAGGCAGGGATTGAGGCGTTTTTTAATTTTGTGTGTGCGTGTGTGTAGGTACAGGTATGTGGCAGGTTTTGGTTTATAGTCGCCTCGTGTCCGCGACCTTTCGGACTTTCTCTTTCTGCTAGTCTGCGTGGAGCATCGTGTCAGACCGCAGCATGTCTAGGGTCATGGTCGGACCGTGCCAGAGTTTTGGGGAACGATGGGAAAGGTTCGGGCGTTTGCCGCTGTTGTTTTGTGGCTGTGGAGCGACGGTCGTTCAGAGCTCATGAGGCCGGCTGTCCAACGGCGTACACCTTTGCACCTTGGCCTCTGGCGCTAAGCCCGCGAGGGAGACATGCGTGTGTGCTGCCATTCGCCATCAGTCGCGTCCAGCCCCAGCCCAGGCATTCGATGATGAGACCAGCACATTCACGTGTCGAACTGCGGAGAGCCAAGAAGATGACAGTATTCCCAACAAGGCAGGCTACAACATAACATTATGCCCGACGGACCCGGACTTCGTGGAGCTGGGTGGAGCTGACCAGGCTTGTGTTCGCACCCCTGTTCGTTCAGCCTTTCAAGCCATGTTTCAGAGTCTCCAGTGTCTCCCGGTGGCTCAAACGAATATGAGGGACTGCGAGGTGCCGGGTTAAGGCTCGAATCCTCGCGTGCAAAGTGTTCTCGCCACAGGTTTGCAGAGGCGAAGCTTGGTGGGATAACAACAACATGTACTTCATCCTCTTTTCTGGCCAGACTCTGAGTGTCTTTCCTGCATTGGTGCGTTCCTGTGAAGTCAGCGTGTGTCCTAAAGGAGTTGCTGCTCTTTTGAATCTGCGCTTTGCTTGTGCTCCCTCTGCGAAGTAGCTTGTGCTGTGTGAAGCCGACGGTAAAGCTGGAGAACGCCACAACACTGGTCTGCGTCGTTGCTGTTTCTGGCTTGATTTCTGGCTCTAGGTGAGTGCAAGATGAGATGCCGCCTGACAGACGGGTGCAAGGGCATTGAGTATGGCCCGTTCGGGCGGTGCGAGGCACCAGGGTTTCAAGAAGGGGCTCTTGAGCTTTTCCTTGCTGCCTGCTTCAACCCCACCATGTGTACCTCGCGAGGACCACCGCGAAGCAAAGTTTGCATGTGATGTTGACCTCATCAAGTCGCAGTGATAACAGAAGGAAAGCATGGCATGCAAGCAACTACGCATTTTTTCGATCTTTGCCTTGCATAAAGTCGGCAAAGCCGGCATGGACTTCTCGTAGCCTTACTTCACATGATCACTGTTTGTATCTGAATGCTCATACCAAAAATTTCCACCTCTCCCAAAAAGGCTGCCCACATGGGGCATGTCATGACATGCTCGCAAGCATTTTTGGAGATTTTTGGTGAACCTGCGCTGGTTTTTGCAAGCGCTGTCGGAGCAGGTTTGGACGCGAAGTGCTGGCATCCAGTCGACCAGAAGTCTGGCAGGTTACAGGTGCCTCCGGTACGATTCTTGGCATCAACACATTCCCCTGGGATGCTGTACTACGGGAATCACAGGGTCTTACATGCATAATCTGCGATGTTCCGAAACCCGAAACCGGACGGCCCCAAGAACTTAGTGTTGTGTTTTGGCTTGCGTCATGTGCTACGGTCTGACTGCTGTGATTTGGTGGTAGCAAGCGCCATTTCGCTTGTGACGTTTGCATTCCTGCAAGCCAGCTCTTGTCTTCTTCGTGTCTGCTTGGCTCTGGGCTGTTTTCGGAGAGAGGTTCGAGTTCGGCTTCTGGCTTTGCGCAACTCAAGCGACCACGTGGATCCTTTTAGTGTTGTGACCGCACTCAGGTCCCATTCGAGTTCCAGCAGATGGGAACGGGCAAAGACGAAGCTTGTCGTGGGTGCTTCGTCCGTCTTATGACAAGTCACAGCTGTGTACCGCCGGTGGCATAGGAGCGGGACAGGATCGAAGCTCTGTTTGCAGCTTGCGGTGTTGTGCGAAGTTGACACAGATGATGTGCTTGTCATTGTCTTCCGCTCTAGGTTCTAGCTCAGGTTGACGGCCCGCGACAGTTCAGAAAACGATTACAGACTCTATGTGAACGAGACATTCAGCAGCTTGCTTTTGAAGGGCATTGCAAGGACGTTCCAGCATCTTGATGCATTTTGTGCGGTTTGGCTTACAAAGTCTTCACCGAGGTGGCTGCCAACGGCACTGCCGCGTTGCTTCGGATGTTTGCCAGGGCATCGACTTCGGTGTGGATGGCAGATGCGAAGTATGGACTCACAGTGCAGGCGCCAGCCAATTCACAAGAGAAATCCTTAGAGCTGTCACCCTTCCTTCTCCCTCGCCTCTTCCCAGTTGCTGCCGTGACCGCAACAACCTCCAGCAAGCTCCATTGTAAATTCCAATACGTCGGGAATCGGGTTCATGTTGGCCTCGAAATGACCACCTTCTCGATGCTTCCGGCGCTCCAGGCGCTGCACGTGTGGTGCGGCGTCGATTTTGGCCTCCAGATTTTTCAATGCGGCCAGTACTTGGGGGAAACATTTTGGTGATATTTCTGAATCCCTCCAGCAGATGGGGGAAAGCAGTTCGACCGCCTCCCGCAGAACCCTCTAGAGGCTTCCAGGAAAGAGGTTCCAAACCCGTGCCGCCCCGGTTCCCCAAACTAGCGCCGCCTCCCCGAGAGGCCTCTAGAGTCAAGGCTATGGCCGTGAATCCCGTCAGTCCAAGAGGGGAGCATGTTGGTCGAGGGTTTGGATAAGTTTTTCACTGTTTGTGTAGAGGGGTTTGTAGAAGGGTATACAGAGAGGGGTAGATAGAAGCGGATTTGCAAAGGCTTATAGAAGTGTTTCTGTCAGAGGTCCTAGAACGTGTACAAAAACGGGTTTGGAGAGGAGTTTAAAAGAAGGGACGATGGAGTTGAAGCAGTTTATGGTGGATGGCTGGCTGTGGGATGGATGGGTGGACGGATGGATGGACGGATGGAGGATGGATGGAGGATGGATGGATGGATGGCCGGCTGGCTGGGTCGGTGGACGGATGGATGAGATGATGTTCGGTGTTAACTCGGCACTCTAAACATTTTCGGGACACTCATCCTCCATTGTTCTGGCCCAGTTCATTTCTACCTACCCCTCATCTCCTTTCCCCTTCTAGCCTCGCCTCTCAGTGACTTCCGCTATCTGCCCTGTCCCCTCCCCTACGCCCTCCCTCCCTCCCTCCCTCCCGGTCTTTCTCCCTACTCCACCGTGCGCTCCTGATGCTCTTGCTGACGCCTCCTCAGCTTTCTCTCGCTTGTACTCTCGCTCGGAAAGATGAGGCCGTCTCTGTGTGCGAAGGTGCGGGTTGTCTCGTACATAGATTGTGACAGTACCAACCTATGTACGAGGAATGTGCTAACACCGAGAGAACTCACGATACTTAGCCTTGCACTGAGAGGCGGCTCGTGCCATTATTGAAAAGATCGCCAGTTGAAGCCGTTGGGCTTCAATGAAGACTTCCAGTCATACACTAACACTTCGTCGTCACATTCACGCCATACTCGAAAACTCGCGAAAGCAGCTTTGGACGGAGGCTAACTTTACTGACTCTATTGAGCTATTGAGCTTGTTCTCAGCGAAGTCTAGCTACTCTGGGTTCAGGCCGTGACAGTCTTGCATTGTGTGCTTATCATGCTTTTGCTGGAAGTAGTGACGTGCCTCGGATTTCCCGACTACAACCGCAAAGAAAGCCGAAACAAACACAAGCTGTATGTAACTCCTGGTGGAGAGCTCTATGAGTTTCTGTTCAGAATCTTCAGAAGCCATCCAGTCATACCTGGTGGACGAGCAAATATCAGAGCAAACCAGCAAGCTCTCCAAGGGTTGTACCACTCTGGCAAATCACGAATCACGAACAAGGAGCCGTACTGTGATGATCGGTGCAATTTCGCGAGCTTGCAGGCATCCAAGCGACGGTTCCGCTGATGGGGCATTCCTGCTACATCTTTGCCCCATCCGACTTCGAGAGCGTGGGCGGGGAGAATCAGGCATGCCGCGGACGGACATGGTACGCGACTTCCCTGCAATATTCATTCACAGATCGGCGATGTTTCGTTTTTGACGGTGAAATGAGAATGACGGAGTTCCAGGATAATTCGCCTTTGTACTACACCCACGTTCGAGACCAGAGCCTCGACTCATGCAAGAGCCTCTGCAGAGGCATGGGGACCAGGCCAGCTGTTGGAAACAGAGGAGTGTGTGTTTGCAGGTCTCGGAGGAGGTCAGCCGCTTTAATACGCTCTTGTTTCTCCGTTCGCTCAGCTTTGACAGGTGCAAAGGAATCGAGTTCGGTCCTTTTGGAAGATGCGAGTTATGGACGCGTACGTCAGGAATTCAATCCAGCAGGGCCCTGGGTGGCTTCTCATGTTATCGACATGTGCCCCTATGATTTTCATTGGGAGAAGCACTGTGCGGACAGGGCGACATCGGAAGAGCATGGGTGTTGCTAACAGAGACCCCGCAACCTGCGCATCTCTCAAGTAGTCTTATGTGGTATGGTGCATGATTTCCATTCCTGTAAGTGCCTTGTAGCCAAGCAAGCCACCCGGTCTCCGGCTAAAAGGAAGCTGGCAAGTTTTGATACAGGTTCGGCGGAATGCCAAAGGGGGAGCTGGGGTGTGCTGCTTTGCCTTTTTTTTCTCTTCTTTTCAGCTGTTTTTGTTTGGTTGGAAAAATCAGCGGTCACTCCTGCAGTGCAGAGCCTGGCTCCCAGCATCGTGCCAAAATTGTTGTACAGCTCGAGCAGGATGCATCTGGCAAATTTGGGTCGTGCCAGGGGCAGATCTCATCAGCGGATGGGTTTCTTCCCGTGGTTCCTCGTCCGTACAGTATCTAAAAACATTGAGCACACCTGTGCACACGTCCCTGCGACTCAATTCTGGCGGCTGCAAAGCCTGCGGTTGAATTCGGCTCCCTCCGAGTGTAGCTGTGTCTAGGCTTGTCACTTTCGGTGGCCGGCGCTCACTTTGAGTGTGTCGCTCTAGGCTGCTGACTGGACATGTCCTGGAGACGTGTGTATACAGTGGCTCCATGTCTGGTAAATGGCATGTGGAGCATCTCGTCCGACGGCCCGCGGCTTTCACGCCGCTCATGACTAGGTGTTCGGGTCAAGTTGACTGATCCTTTGTGCAGAAGGAGGCCGTATTGCGCGGCATCGCCTGCCCTGCCTGTGGCTGGTTTTCCACAAAGAATGTCTTTGGACCATCTCCGACCTGCGTGCACTGCCTGAAACAACGAAGTCAATTGTAGACACGGTTTTGAGTGCCAGGAAGCTTGATGGCCAGGTCGTGCCGGATAGCGGCCTGTCACCGTCGGACCTCTTCCTGTTCAATCCTGTTCAGGCAGCTGTGCTGGACTCGTCAAGATCCTGCCTGTCGGCCTGGAACTTCAGGTGCGCCAGTGTGTACTCTGAGTGTCGCAGCCGAGTGTCGCTGGAAGGGGGCTTCGTCGGTGGTCCCATCATATCAACCTATCCGTGCCATGTAAGACCTTGATGGCTGCATGTTCCACTGCGTTTGTACTGTCATTGTGGGCGTCTGTTCAGATTTCTCTGGGCCTTCTCCCCTGCCGCCAGGCTGCCCTGGCGGTTGCAGCCACCATCGCCGCACAAGAGTTGACTGGATCGGTTCATCCGGCAGGTCGCCGACCTGAAGTAGCTTTTCCAAGAGCGCTTGCTTTCTGTCGCAGGTGCTGCCAACGCAATCATCTTCTTGGAGGTCGCGGACTTAAACCAAATTCTTAACCGTTTTCAGGGAAGTAACCGCGCTTGATGCGAGGCCCAGTCATGCCCATGGCCATCCTTTGCATGCATGTGCCTCGGCCAAATCAGAAAGGTGTGCGACATGTTCATGAGAGAGTCAGCGCAGCTAACCGTAAGTTAAACTCTTGTCTGGCACATGTGGCTCCGTACTGGACAGCGCGGTCGGCTCCGTCGTTAACTAGCCACAACTTGCTCAATCAGACAAGTGTCTCAGCTGGAGCAGCTGCGTCCATCTCGTGTGCCACTAGTCCACCTCATGAATCTCATGTCAACAGCACAACGCTTACAGATCGAGCATGTTGTGGTCTTGGCAGGTCTGCAAGTGCAGCAGTGCTCTTGGTTGCGGCTGAAACTCAGACTTCCGCAAGCGATGCAGCGACTGTCTGTTGCAGAAGAGCTAGTTTTCTGCAGAGTCCGAGTTGCTACGTCTGCTGACCGTGCCAGTTGGCTCAATGGTGCCGACAGAGATTCCGTAATACGGTCGCCACCGAATGATCTGCCGCCGCCTCAAGTATGAAAACACCTTCCTGGTGGTCAAGGATGAGATGAACATCCGTCGGGCGAGGAGTCATTCTCCGAAAATGACGTCCCAAGACTTGGATACCACGCCGGTTCGAAGTCGTGAAGCAGCCAAGTACTACGTGAGCCTCCTGGAAGCCTTCATTTCCGATCCCGGGTCGAAGCTACCAGAGACCGCCGATTCGCCTCCGAAACGGGCTGAAAAGATGAAGGGGGGACAGCCATCTCAGCGCACAGCAGGCCGCCGTGGCATGTCTCTGCTTCCTCGTGATTGCTGCAAGGGCTCAGCCGAAACATCCTACGACAGAAGTTTCAAGGTTCCAGATGTTCCAGCGGACTTCATATTATGTTAAAATTAAAAAGACTTGAGGGTGCCTAGTGCCTTCCGGGCGCCTCAGGCCAGAATACGCCAGCAGGCAGCTCTGCTCACCGGGATCCCGCGGAGCACTCGAAGTTGAACCGCACTCAGCGGCAGCTGCTGTGCAGCCTTGCGCAGGCAGGGCCTGGAAGAGTGCGAGTTCCTCTTCGCTGTCTCTGCTGTCTCTACTGTCTCGGTGTGTGTTTTGTGTCTTTTCCCTGGTTTCAATCGGCCTCATTGTCTCGGTGTCGGTGGTCATCCCCCAAAGCATCACACGACCCACAAGGCACGGCCGGCGATGCGTCACACAGTACAGATCGTCATGTGTTAAGAAGAACAGACATCGTTGATATTTCTTGCGTCACATGTTAGAGCTTGCTGGGAGGAGGGGCTAGGCTGCGTCGATTCAATTGAAGATCTAATGTCTGTGTTTCTCTGCGCTTGTCCGAGCAAGTCTGCTTCTTGAATCTTCCACATCCTCAACCGGCAGGTTTCCTTATTCCTGACCAAAAGAGCCGGTGGTATTCGACAACAGAAAGTTGATATGCCTGTCGTGTCGTGCTTGTACGATGCTTGCCAGTGTGTCACGGTTTTGTATGCCTGAGCTCCAAAGAAGGTCTGAGTCTTGTCCACGAACAGCAAGAAGAATTCCACACTTGGCGGTTCACGGCTGCCCATCCATGCACCGATTCCTCAGCCTCAAACTGAATACCCAAATTGGACAGACCATGATTTTGCATGAAGCCGTAAGACATCTTCCGTTGAGGCTGATCTGCTCAGCTACCTCATACAGCATTTGCGTCGTCGAGCCACACTGATGAGCACCCCTCAGATGTTCATGACAGGGCACTTTTAGATGCTGAGCCACACCCGTCCTATGTTGCGCAAGTAATAAAGTCGAGGAAGCTACCTCCCGCTGCAACGGAAGTCGTGCGACTTCTGGAGGCTGGATCCCCACGAGCTGCGCCTAGGAAACGACACTGTTTCTTGACCTGAGAGGGGCGCCTTGCCAGTCTTCCTGTCTTGCCCAAGACAGCGGGTGCACAGCCGAGCCTGGGCGAGAAAAACAAGTCTGCTGTGTGCCAGTTGAGCTTCAACACTTCGCAGATCCTCCCAGGAACGTGGAGTTGCTTGGCCAGTCGTTTGAGCAGATGACTTTCATGCGACTCCTCGACTTCGTGCCAGCCCAGTGCAAGGAGCCGGTTTTGCTTGGGGGGCCCAAGAGGCTGCAGAAAAACTGAAAGGAATCGGTTCGACCTGTCTGCCACATTAAAACACAGTGCATCGCGACGCTCACCATGAAGCATCGATTTGTAGGAAAAAGCTACCTGCAGAGTGGACTTCTAAACTCGTGCAAGTCCTGGGAATCATACATCGAAGCGAAACTGGTAGCATTGTTGCGGTCTTTGAGCAGTCTTGTCAAAATTGACACCTCCAGAGAGAGAGAGAGAGAGAGAGAGAGAGAGCAAGGCCACACGGGGAACACAGTTTCAGAGCACCCTCTCTTATGTAAAGCCGAGCCCATCCAAACAAAATGTTGGATGGGGCTGCTCGACAGAGCGGGGAAGGGGGACTGCCCCTTCTTCACGCCCCGGAGCAAAGCATAGCAAAGCAAGGCCAAGCAGATATCAATCCGTGTGTGGGTTGCAGGCTCAAACGTGCGAGCCTTGTATTTGAAACATGCAGCGTGCATTGAGAAAGGGTGTGCAGCCAGGTACATTTTCGTATCTTGGCCTGGCGCTCCCGGGAGCCATGTGAATGTAAGTGCGAGATGCAGGCACAACCCACCCTCGCAAAGATGCTGATCGTGCAGCGGTAAAGCTGAGGCGCTGGAGTGTGCTGAATACCGCCTGATACTAAGACGGGGACCGCGGCTATGAGCGAGTATGTACGCCTGTGGGAAGACGTTGCGGCTTTCATTTTCACATGCTGCAGATAAACTCTTTGTGCGGAGGGTCCAGTGGATAGATATGGGCGCACAAGAGCACGAAGGAGCGATGAAATCATAACATCGGTGGGTGGTAATGACAAGGATGTCGGCGGAGCACCCTATTCAGAAGACTTCAGACTGTGGGCTTCTCTAGTTTTCTGGCAATGGCTGCAGTGCAGCTTGGTGGTGTCAAGCAACCCAGACATTATCAATACCTGCAGAACAGAGCGTGCTTTCACATTATCCCCTTTTCAGGTTTTTCAGATGTTCCATGCAGGTTTCTAGTCATTCTGGCCTTTATTACGCTCATGCTCTCTGCATCTGTGCCCCTTGCTGATCTGCTTTTTCAGGATGCCGAGTTCGAGGCGGCTGTCACCGTACTTCGCCGGAGCAATGCAGTTCTGGGGTAGCAGTTATTCCTGCGGCCACTACATCTGGATACATTGCTGACGGCGATCGGTGATCGTCATCGTTATCACTGAGAGCGGTTCTGCCAGGAACCGACGAATATTTGCGAATTTTGCTTGGACATCGCATGTGGAGTTCAAGAGTTACAATGAATTACGACAGGGTGCTCTTAAAGTTGTAGGGGGCTGTGTGGCCTGTGAACATAATCATATGTTATAGTTATAGTTACGTCGAGCACTCTACATCATGACAACTATTTCAGGATTTGTTGAAAGGGAGGGGTCTTATCCAGTGCTAGGACGAGAATGTCTCGAAACTAGACGCGTGTTTCAAAATTAGCCCCTGTTCTAAAACAAAGGCTTCGAAGCAGGGACTCGGGGGCCCTTTCTGGTTTCCCTCTCTGTTTCCAGAACTTCTGAGTTGCACACACCGCAGCAGTCCTTTCTGTAAAGTTGTTGCGGGACTATCCATGGTTGTGTTTGTCCATCTTGCAAGATCCGCAGTCGTATTTAGAAATTCGTTAGAAGGCGCACAATGCTGCCTTGTGACAAAAAGCAGGAGAAATCTGCTATAAGAGCCCACAGGCGAAATCAATATTCTGATGTGGAGAGATGATAGTGTCAGGAGTCCTATTTCAGCTGGGCCAGCCGTGTCGAGAAATTGTTTTCACGGCTGCGAACGCTCACCGGCTTCTGTAAAGCATCAGGCACCCGGTTTCAGAGCTCCTGTTACGATCAGCATTGAGCTGGCATGGCCAGTCGAAGCTTCGGATTCAGGTGCCTCGTGTGCAAAAGTGGGCCGAATCTGCCACCATGAGAGCTGATTGTTTCTGCCATGAGACTCTGAGGCCGCTGTCGTTTTTGCTGAGGTTGCAGCTCTCTTCAACAACACGTGTATGGACCGACTGTATCCGCAGGCAAGCAGAGCATGCTTTGGCTTGTGCATACGCCGCAAGTCTGCTCAGGCCTGGTGGCCATCGCCGGCCGTGGAGTCGGAGATAGGCTGACATAGATTCTCATTGCAAAGCCTCACGGCTTGCGTCGATCCCTTCAGGATCCGCCCCAAAGCCTCCAGTGGGCTTCATCGCGGATGCTCCCCAGCAATGGTTCCAGACTTAGACTTTCAAGGAAGCTGCCATAACGTGAGGGTGCCAGTATGGATGCGCTCTTTCCCCCAATATATGCTACCTGGTCTTTCGGGATGAGCTAACGGTTTGATGAAGCTTCATTTTTCAGGTGGCAGTGGGGCAACTGCCAGGAATGCGGGAATGCGATGATTCATTCGGTGGCTTTCTGACAGTGATGATAATATGTGGTAATTATATCGACGATAATGATGACGATGGTAATGGTGGTGATGATGATGATAACTCTGTATGTTTCCATCTTCGAATGACACCTGTGCAGCTATGGCCGCAGAAAGGCGATTATCCGTGTTCCTAGTATGCTGTTGTGTCTACGGTTGAGTGGTATGTTTCGGCGTCTGCAAGGCTACATTCACTCAGGCTTGCTTTGCAGATGTGTAGATGCATTCCCTAGCCGAGGGCTTATTTGTCCACAGCCGTTGTTCCACGATCCAATGCGATCTGTCCCCGACTGGGGCCGCCCAGATGAGCACTTACTTACTTTCTCGGATGTAGATGTAGAGGCACTGCCACCTTCATGCAAAGTGTGCTCACCCAGGGATGGAAGATTTTTGTGCCGAAAGGTTGTTGCAGCATGTAGCAGGCATAAGGCCAGAAGCCTTTCTCTGCCGCTCTGTCGGTGCATGTTCGAGCCAGCGTGTTTCTCTCATGAACGCTACTTATTCGGTTTTTACGCTTTCTCGGCGCACGGCAGTCAGATGCCCTTTCTGCCGACGGTGGGGTGCATCGACTTGTCTACACCGTTGTAGAAAGTGCTCAGGCTGCCAACCTACCTGCTGAAGCTTCGAGGGGCAGGTAGTCGCGGCCCGGTGCCAGTTTCGTACGCTCACACTTGCTTCAGCCCAGCTCCCAGCGCTGTAGACTGTGCTGCTCCAGTGCACCCGGAGATTTTCGGGTGGTGAGGCTCCTTGGCGGCCTTTGTTTACATGGTGTGGCCTGCATGCAAGAAGACGGCTGTGAATGGGTAGGCTTTCAAAAATGACCGAAAGAGACCACACTCGTACATTGCCGCCAGATGAGGAGACTGTGGAGACATAGCAGGGCATGGCGCAGGGCGTAGGCTTTGTTGTTCTCTTTGCGCGTGCTCCAAAACTAGCGGCATCGGCAATGCGTCGCAATTTGGTGCACGGTGTCCGATTTGATGCTCGGACGAGACAATCAGACGTGGGGACAAGCCGCGCTTGCCGACGTAGCAGAACTGCGGACGATCCACCTGTGAGCGCCACGACGGTCTTTCTCGAGGAAGGGCTGGGGGGGTGGTGTCGCCGTGGCAAACAAGGAGGAGGGAAGAGCCAGAAGACAAGCACGAAGCTGGGATGTGTCAATGTCAGCGCTGTTTGCCTTTGTCAAGTTTAGGGGTGTGGAGCCTTCATGTTCACTCCCACGGGAGCCTGTACCGCGATCCGGTGCCTAGGTCTGTGGCCGCACTCAATGATCTATTGGGCTGGACTCCGGCATCGCTTCTTGGCCGAAACGTCTCATGAAGTGCTTCAGATTGCTGTTACAGCCCGCAAGATGCAGCATTGATGATCTCAACCAAAAAGTTAAAAATCCAAAATCTGTGTACAGTTGTGCAAGAGTAGCTTGCGATCCAAAGCTGCGAGGACCTTTCAACCTGATTTCATGTCAAGTCGGTGCGAGGTCCTTCTGTTGTAATTCCTAGCAGAGAAGTGGATTTTGTTCCCAAGGCTAATCGGACCCGCGGCGGCCTCTGTGTCGGTCTTCAGCGACTGGCGAGGTCGGACAGATGTCCCAATCCCCTTCCCCTTCGGTGGGACCCGCGTCCTTTTTCTTTGTGTTCTGCTGACTTTGCTGACTTTCAGGCGCCAGCTCGCAGCCCTGGCCCTGCGTCGTCGGCTGCGTGCTGGGCGCTGCCTCCGGATCGCTCTTCCTCCTGGAAGCGAGCGAGGCGACACCGGAAACCCCAGCATCCCCAGCGGCCCATGCCTCGGCCCTGAAGGGCTTCCGTGCGAAGGGCTCTCGTGTGTCTGCCAGGGCGGCTCAGCTTTCGCTGGGCACTTGCATCTTGGCATCGGGAACTGCGTTGCCACGTCGTTCCGTGCAGCTTTGCACTGCGCACCGCCCACGAGGTGGATGCCAGCTGCCATGGCTGTAGCCTTCTCTGCAGCACTTCAAGAGCTCACTTTTGCCAAGATCCCTGCAGGCTTTTCTGCTGCCACGTGCTGTTCGAGTTGTGCTGCAGTCCCTTATGTGCAGGCGGCTCTATCGCTCTGAGCATCATTGTACCGGGCTGAGGGCAGTCCTGGAGAATCCTCATCCTTCTCTAAAGTGGTGGTAAAGTAAGTTTGCGAGTGATGATAGGCCACATGACACCAGGTTTTGTGCGCCCCATGCGCCTTTCAAGAGCCCATCCTGTGCCAGCAGTGTGTCCACCGGGCTACAGTCAACTGTTGACTGGCACCCACGAAAGACTCGCGGCCACAGCAGCTACACGCTGGGCACTGGGCGATCTATGCCTGAAATCTTGTTTGCGACGCAACTAACAAGGATGTAGGCTCATGCAAAGTACTGAAACAGGCAGTAACAGACATGATCTTGTGTTTGCTGAACTACTGCCCCGCATGATTTTCAAGATGTGGAGCTAGGCCTGGGCATGTCAGTGGAAGAGGCATTTGGAGTTAAGCAAGGTGATGCCAGAAGCTCGCAGACGGGGCTGGAGCTTCGTCCTACAGCCTGGTGTGCTCAGTGCCGTGCCTAACGGGTCTCAAGTTTGTACGAAAGCTTGAGACAGTGACGGGCCATACTTGAGCCTGTTAGAGCTCACAGCTCAAGTCAGGCACGTGCCTCCTCGTGATCTACGGAGCGTTGCTGAACAACTTACAGGAAACCAGGCGACATCTCTCGAGTCTCTTTGTTTTTGTTTGTGAAGTCTTGGAAGCGGGGCTTTGAGCCTCCAGGCTCTATCCTCGTCATTGGCCATGGCAGCGTGCTACTCCCGGATTGCCCCAGCAAGGCACGTGGAGCTTGAAGCCTTCCTGGCTGCTGAGTTTTCCCCTTGTTCGTGCCCTCAGACGAAGCCTCGATTCTTGAACGCAGCTTGATTGGGCAGGATATTCCGAAAGGGTACTGCAGAGGCATCGTTCTGATGTTGAGAAGACACCCTTCAGCGCACTCGCCAAGACGAACGTTGGCTGGCTGATGGCAGCTTTGCCGGCACTGCAGATCCACACACAGATGAGCGGGCATTGCTGTACCATGGTTTGTCCCCAGGTCCTGTCGCAGCGACCCGGCATCGTGAAGCGAAGCATGCTCCACTGTGCGAGTTTTGCGGGTTTTGTTTTGCATCAAGCTCGGCTACAAACAGCAAATTTAAGGATTGTTTTCCTGATATTTCTCATGTTTGCCGAACTCGACACGACTTCCGTGGATGTGGTGGAGAAATTTGACCACGTTGCTCTGACCTCAGATTTGAGGGTTGAGGGCTGCGGAGAGGAGAGACAGCAAGCGAGCAGCTGGAGCCGAACTGCGAAAAAGCGAGGCTGGACTGTCCTTGCTGACCGTGGTCGGTCTTGGCTTCATGAGGGCCTTTGCCAAAGCGTGCTTGCCTTTCACGAGCTTGCTTTCCGCTTTCCGCACAGACGGCAGGTTTAGGGGTTCTTGCAGCCCAGGCATGGCTTAGGAGCCGTGGCTTTCTGCCTGGTCATCACGTCCTTAGCCATACAGTGGTCGATGGTGCTGGAAAGTCTCCTCAACCAGACGGTGCTCAGCATTGGCTTAGACTCGCTTTCGTGTCTCGGCCGGTGCAGAAACATGTCCTCCAGCAGCTGCAGGCTGTCACTCAGTGTGGGGCGCATATAAGGTCGGGGTATTTTGCTGCTGCGACTGCACTCGTCTCCTTTGGAGCCTTGATTGGCAAGGCCTGCTGCTATCAAGACCGGGTCTTGCTCAGACTGCATGCGTGTTCGAGTCTACTTGAGTCTCCCGTTGTATATACGACGGACCCGAGTTTGTTAGTTTCAGGAGAAACTAGCCTTCCGTAGCAGAGTTGGTTTCCGACCGAGAAACTAACTACTAACTCCTTCGAGAATACTTAGTTTCGGAGGGAGACACCAACTCCACAGGGGTGGGTTTGTTTCCGGAAGGAGAAACTAACTCTGCCCAGGAAGGTTTCGGAGCGAGAAGCTAACTCCACAGGGGTTTGTTTCTGAAAGGAGAAACTGACTCTACCCAGAAAAGCTGGTTCCGGTGCGAAAAACTAACTCCACAGGAGTGGTTTTGTTTCCGCGCGAGAAACTAGCTCGGTACCTGTGGGTGTGTTTCCGGTAGGAGGAACTAAATCCCTCAAGACAGGTTTGTTTTACACAGTTTTTGTTTTCGTTCTCTGCCTGCGAGACCAATTCGCCCGGCACAGTTGTTTTTGGCCATCGAAACAAACTCGTCGAGCAGTCGGGGCAAACTTTCCCAGCCAGCGTTTGTTTTCGCCGCCGAAACAAACTCACCTGGCGGGAGTTTGGTTTGCACTGACGAAACAAACTCGCCCGGCCAGTTTGTTTTCGCCCGCCAAAACAAACTCGTCGAGCTGGAGTTACGGAGTTAGCTTGTTTTTGGTCGCAGATTCACCAGTGACTCCTCAGAGTTTGCGCCTTCGCACATGCTTACACCTCTGGTTTTAGCTTAATTCAGGGAAACGCTGCGTCGGGACTTCAGGTTGCTTGTTTGCCCGAACCGAAATTTCATCCACTCCGACCCCATCCGATTACGCAGAGCAACCATGCCCGAAGAGTAATAACCGGGTTTTAGCTTAATTGCAGGAAGAGCAGTGTCGGGACTTGATTTGTAGGTTTGACTGGTTGCTTCGAAGGTTGCTTCAGAAGTGGAGGGTGGGGGGTGGGGGGTCAAATAACGTCCGTGTTGACTTTTCCACTAGAATGGAGGCATCTAAGTTGCTTGCGCCCAGCTGCCCACTCGCAGCGTGCATAGTTGAATGTCGGAGGGGCTTCATTCCTGGCCATGTACGGCCGAACATGTACACTGCTAGGCCACAGGGCCCAAGGCCTTTAGGGTCTCAGGTTTGTTAACACGTCTGATGCTTTCACTTGCGTCGTGAAATATTTTCCAAGTATTTCGTGTCTATCCTACAGGTTTTCCTAATATTCAGGGATCTGATAGGGCTGAAGGGCCCCTTTGGGCAATACCTATGCTGATGAATTTTGCTTCGAAGCGGTTTTAGACTATAGGGCTCTTCATCCACTGCCCGTCCAGAATAAGTGTGACATCGTCGTCCACATAAAGTTTGTCTTGAACGCTTCACAATGTGCTCAAAACCACTGTAAAACGCACAACACGCCCCATCACAAGTGACCCCTCTCGAGGATCGCACTCCTCCTTCTGGCACGTACCCTGAGCAAGTATGTGCTGACACCGCAGTTTTGCGCGCTTTTGACTCTGAGCAACGAAACGCACGCATGCAAACCGTCCGGAGTCACTCGGGACGATGTGACCTTGTTTCCCTCCCCCCCTCCACACCCTCCCGACCCTCCTGGTCTACCTCTGCCATGACGCGTTAGTTTGTCTCTTGGCGAAACAAACTTACTCCCCCTTTGCAGTCGGCAGTAGGAGCGACTCTGGAGCCCAAATGCAGAGTTCGCAAGGTTGACGGAGTCACCGCAAAGCTTGGCACATGTCGCGACACATGCAGTCGTACGTTTTCACCGTGAGAGACTGTCTGTTTCGATTTCCAGGTCAGCCTCCGGCAAGTCTTTTTGGTTCTGCTGATAGAGCGACCCGCTTGAACTTGGCAGCGTGGATATTTCGCCTAGCTCTACACTCCGATTCGGGTGTGGCAGGGAGAATGCCTCTTCTTTGAAGTTTTCCTTTGAAGTTCAGGTTGCCATGCTACTGCTGGACCAGAAGTGGTGGGCTCTCCAGGGACCGCGTGCCACACGCTGCTCAGTGAAAGATATGAGCTCGGATCTAGCCGCTCACAAGCTGGAGCTTCTCTGCAGGTGCATCCTGATGGCCTTGACGGCCTTGAGATTCATCTCTTCGGAGCTTTGTTCGGCTACTCGGCAGCGTGCCTACTGGGCCCCTTCGAGATGGACTGGCTGCATGAGGGCAGCTATGGTCTGGACACCGCAGGGAACATGTAGCCCGTTGACTGCAAGGGGGCTCTCTCTCTAGACCACCGTCAACTGTCGCATGTGGCAGGACCTGGTCTCTCTGTTGGGGACCCTCTGCTTCTGGATCTGCTTTCCAAACATCGGCTACGGCTCCCGGACGCAGCATGCGCACATCATCGTCGTCCTGGCACTGCTGCTCGGACACCAGGCCAAAGATTCGTTCAAAGTTCAATCCTGATCTTCATGGTAAGGTTGGGCTCCACAGTTGCCGCCTTCGTTACGGACTCGCTGAGCGATTCTGGAAAGCTGAGCGTCGCATGCATCCGCACGGCCGTCCTTGCCGGAGGCGCATCGTGCATCGATTGGGGATGCAATATCTGTCGAAATTTGCATGTGGGGTTCTAAAGTGGATTAGCACACTGACGGAATCTGACGGATTGAAGGATGGTTGTGTTCGGACGACGACCCATTCCGGTTGCTCAACGCGGTTCAAGTTGCAATTGACTCGAGCGACGTTCCACGCAGGCATCGCAATTTCTGCAGTGTCGGACACGGTGGATCCGGGATTTGCGGTGATGGTTGCTCGGTCTCAACAGCTTGGTGTTTCAGTGATAGCTCTTTCACGCTCTCTGCTTTGCCGAACCTGCTAATTCAAAAAGACAAGGTCGGGTCTGTGGCCGGCGCCATTTCGGTACTGGGACTCCGGTTCTTGTCACGCAGCAGCGTGGACACGTGTGGTGTTCTATTCGCCCACGGGATGCCGGCTCTACTGGGTTGGCGTCTCTGCTGCACTGCTGGAGCTGCTGGGGGTCTGCCACTGCCACTAGCTAGTTCTCGAGTTCGTGGCCACGACTGCCGTCTGCCGTTCGGCTGAGGATCCTTTATGCATCGCCAGTGCTGCAGAACAGCGCAAAAGCCCCCGAGAGCCCAGCAGTTCAGCTCAGCAGACTCGGCAGCTGTGCGGTGTGTCTTGCTTGCACTTGTGGCAGAACGCACTCCACATATAATCCGTGTCGCAGAAGTGTTGTGTGCGCGACTGAGATCGCACTAGGACAGCCATTCTCTCGGGCTGCTGCTGTGGCTACTTGCTGCGACGCACACGGTCGGAGAGTCAGGCAGGGTCACTGCTGGGCTTTGCTCTGCTTTGTAGTTGAATCTATTCCTCGCACTCTGCAGGATCTTGCTACTTCAGATGAAGCAATCTGGGTTTGTGCCCAGGACGGGAGATGAGGTGCATACGCATGGTCAATTGAAATCACTTGAACTCTCCTGCAGCGCACTACGGCGAAAGCCACTCCCAGCCCGAAAAATTGGTGGCTGATCTCATGCACGGAGCTCCAGTCATCAGTTCAAGATCTCCCAATTGCTTGAGCAACTTTCGGGTGTCCACTGTTCTCCACGCGGACTTGTGGAAACCTGTTCACCTGAAGCACACTCTGTGGTGTCTCGAGTCTGTGCAAACAGCGATAATGACAACCTGACACCCAGGAAAGTAGTAATTTAGTAAGTAGTCCAAGAAGCACCTGCTGCATAGCTTGATCTGCGGAAGCAAAACGTCCCTGCTGTGCCTGCTCTGAGAAGCATAGTAGGCAGCAAGCAGCTTCGGCATTCTGCATGGAGGGTTTCTGCCCGTCATTCTTGAGCATTCTTGCTGTGGGCTACCAGTCACCTGCCATTCCTCCTCCTCGAGTTTGAGGTTTGGTTCCCATCACGTGTTTAAGTGTATAGAATGTGACTCAGAAGGCACAGAAGGGCTGAACAGATTTAGGTCACTCCCGTTTCCAATCTGCTTGTTGCTGCCGGTGGGAGATCTCGATGTGGGCATGTTACTCGCGTCCACATTGGCCTAGTCCCAGAGCAAGCCGCATTTGATTGGACAAAGCTTCAGCCTTTGTCTGCAAAGTCTTCGGCCGTGTCTTGCAGATCCAGGAACTGACGTGCCTTTTCTTTGTCAGAAGCAGCGCGCCGTGCCTGCAAGGACATGCCGCTGGGCACCGCAACTTATAGGCCGATCAAGTAGTTAATGAGTGACGCATTGCTGTACAGCGAATGCTTGAAGATTAAGACAGTGCTTCACAAGTAAGCATCGAGTGTCTTGTGGGCCGGGAGAAATCTCCTAGTCTGTTTGAGAGCGCTTGTTTAAGCTGATGTGCTGCGTGGCAAAACATGTGAAGCGCTAGCATTGCCATCGTTCAAAAGAATGACAGAGGTTCCTATCCGTCTTCAACGTGCTGTGATATTGGGATTGACAGACTGAAGCCTGGCTCTCGTGCAAATCGTCGCGCTGCTGCGAGAGCTCCCTGCCTTTTCAGTTTGGTGTCCTCCGAATGATAGAAGAGCTGGCATTTCAAAGGGGTGAAAGTCCTTTCGACCAGTTGTCGCTTGGGTGGTCTTTCGCTCCTTATTTGGGTTGGCCAGGGGCCACCTGAGCGATCGAGCAGCCATGGTGGAATGGCAGGTAGATCTCAAGTTACAAGGACCGATCGAGCTTCCTGGCCGAATCGGCACTTAGCTTGCCCAGCACGGCGTTTTCTGTCGTGAGGACCATTGCGGCTGTCAGAACGGCAGCGGGCTTGGCATCTGCAGCGCGCTGTAATGTCGGAAACGGTCGTTACACGATCCAGAAGTCGCGGCTGCTCTGATGTGGCTCTCAACGTCTTTCAACCAAAAATAGATGAACAAACTGGAAAGGCCGCGCTCTAGAAAACTCTTCTGGCTGGTGTGGGAGCAGTGTGAAAACGATGGAGTTGAGCTACCTCACTTCGGACCTGCACCCTCAGGGGAGCGGGCTCCCAACCGAGCACCCTGGTCTGTTTGGGGCCGTTTCAGGGTCTCTCAAGTGCCAAGATCGTGGTTTCAGCAATTTCGCTGCGCTCACCGACCTTTGCCTCCCCCACATTTTCCGAAAGCCCCTCCGGCTGTTCCAGCAGAGCACACTCCATTTTCGATTTCCAGCTGGATTTGTGGTAGCGTTTTGACTGGGCACAGTCTGATCGAGTCTTTGTGGGACGCGCTCAACTGTTCAGGCCTTGGCATGGCGGCAGTACAGCTCCAGCTCCACCAGCACGCACGGGCGGAGGTTCGCTTCAATACGGTGTTGAAGCAGGGGCTCAGGGGCTGCAGGGCTCAGGCATCTGAGCATTGCGCTGCCTGGCGCTGTTGTGAAGGCTGCCATTGGAAACTGAAGACCCTTTTCTGCAAGTACCCTCATACGGTATGACTCATACGGATGTCACTTGAAGCCGGATGCAGCTCCATCTCAGGCCAAGAAGCGTCCGCGGCGGCGGCGCCGGGAGGCAGACATGGGCTGTTTGGCTGTATGGACGCCTGCTTCAGCCACGGCCGCAGCCAGGCGCTGCGGTTCGACCTCGCCCGGCCTTACACGCGGCAGGCCACATCGGACACACGTTTGCACTGCGCAGCTGTGCAGTCAATACATGTTCAACTGACCGTGACTCTGACCGGAGAACGATCCTTTGCTGGACCATGTTGATGGCTACGGCCGCTAGGGTTGTGCTGCCTCACATAGCCAAAGTTCCGTCCGTAGAATGCAAGTCTGTGGCTCGTGGGTGCGACAGAGGAGCACGAAAATGCCAACAAAGCGCATCGTTGTGCTCGATGTGGCTTCGCTTAAGACATGGAGCAACGGGCCGTCTAGCTTGGTGCACGTCGTTTGATTTGCGCCGCTTCGTCAAGTCGTTGCTGTAAGTGTTGTAAACAGCGGGTTCAACAACTCGAATCACGGCGAGGGGGGGACTTTGAGCTGCTACGGAGCTATGAGACGCCAGTTGGTATGGCTTGCACTCAGTTCGGGAAGCCCTGCTATGCAGGGGTAAGCTAGACCCGATCACTGCACCAGATGCCACAGGCCGAAGGCTTCACGTTGAGCCACGAGTGTCAGCCTGTGGCCAGGAGAAGGCTGAGGTGCAAGACGAAATTGCGGAAGCTCTAGCCACACTACCTGAAAGACCACCGAAGGCACCTCGCCTGGAGATCGTGTTTGGTATGTCAGCAGGAGCAACGGCAAAACCGCATCAGGGTTTTTGGCACCTTGCAGGATGGACGAGAGTCGCTAGATCCAGCAGAGCTACGTCTGAAGTCCAAGGTGCCCGTAACTCTTCTCCCTTTGCACAGTTCGCAAGATTTGAGAAAGGTGGCCTTGCTATGTGATCTCCGGCCCGACGCCGGTCCGGTGGAGGTGGCCCAGGCCAGGCCCCGACAATACCCGGAAGCGCTTGGTCTCCATTTCGCTCCCGGAAGGTCCTGCGACGTACGCGCGACTGCTACGAAGCGGCCGAACGTGAGGCCAAGGAGGCCACGGCCTGAGAAACATCCCTTCGCTATGGCGCTCCCGTCTCTTGGTGAAAAAGAAAGGAGTGTGGACGAGGAATCTCCCTTCAGTTCCGGCGGTGGGCTGCCCAGGACACACCGAAGACGTGGCATGTTGCAACTCTGTTGAGCACAGCGATCCAAGCGAGAGCCGGCATTCCTAGAACGTTCATGCACGGAAACCCCCAGCTGCAGGAGAGCGGTCTAGCAGCGGTGTTGCGGCGCACTCTGCAGCTGCGTCGGATGCTGGCTCCGCAGGCCCCATCCCTCCGTTTGCCGGTCTGGGCTGCAGTGGCAGCCGAGACGACGAGAAGTATAAAAGCCAGAAGTAAGGTGCCAGGCCCTCTTGGCTGTGTGAGATTGATCGGAGGCGCTGGCAGATGGGGTGTGCCTGGCTTTGGCTCTTCTTCCAGCCACCGATTCGAACGCAGCGGAAGCTCTCCTGGAGGCGACATGCTCTCTGCGACGGACAGTCGGTCTTGTTCCGTCGCGTGTCAGGCTCTGACACCTCACGCGGTGCTGCGCCAAGCTCGCCTAGACGTTGCATCGTGTCGTGCACATGTGCAAAGCGCCCGTGTACACATGTGCGATCATATGCGCCTGCATGCTAGTAGCGCATGTAGCACAACACTGTGTGCGAACATGCATCGTCTCACGTGCGCAATGCGCCGCGATGTCTTTCTTGAGTTGGAAGCTGGCTCGAGAGTTTTCCCTTGCAATGTAGAGATGGACATGGTAGGTGGTGAATCCCCCTCAGCAACAACGTCAGGTGTACATACACCTCATCCAAACGTGGAAGTCTGGCGGATCCCCAAAAGACACGAGGTAAAAAAAAAAGAGATGGACAGAGAAGTATCTCACGGATTCGCCCTGCTGAGTGGTCCAGGCAGGGAGGGCGGTGTGGGCTGAGGGTTCTCGCCAGTGCTGGCCAACAGCAGCGGCCATGGCTCAGGTTTCTGACATGTCGGCGTCAAGCTTCACGCGCAGTGCGTCTGCGCTTCTGGGCGGTGGTGTTTCTGCTGGCCCTCCAAGCTTGTCAAGACCTCGTGAGAATTCAGGCGGTTGGGTTTGCAGAGATTGGTTGCAGAGGTGAACCCACGCAAATTCTTCCTCCGCGAAGCGAACGATTGTCAGGAGCAGAAGAGACCTTGCTCTCGCGTGTCAGTTCGAGGAGACAGGCGGGAACGTTTATTTGAGACGACTTCGTTGAGGTGCAGAAGTTGTCACTGGCAGCTGGGCACCTGTGTTGTTGTGCCCATCGTCGAAGCTGCTGGTATATAGCTTTCAGTACAGGGCGCAGCAGCACGAGCCGCATCAGCGACTGCCAGGTAGATAGCCAGTCTGTGCAACGACGCCTTCGCGACGAGGCCGATGTGCGGAAATGGTGCTGTGATTGGCTGCCTCGGCACATGATTCACAGGGTCGGCAAGGGAGAGCAAGCCGAAATCAACCTTCGTGAAAGCTGTGCGGAGTTGTCCCGGGTATGGGTACGGTATGGGGAAGCGGGGGCGACCCAGGTTCTTTCTTGTGCGCCTTATGCGGGATTAGGGTTTGCCTGCTCTTGCTTAGCCGTTTTAGGTCCTATATCAAACTTCCTGCAAATGGTCACAGGAGTCGTCGTAGAGTTCCTGTAGGGAGTCATATTGAGCCGAGCCTTCGCTCTCTGAGTCGGCATGATGAAGCTCAGCAGGCAGTCGAGCAGCTCATGCAAAGATTCACGCCAAAAATCGCACCTTGGACTGCCCTGAGACAGTTGAACGAAGCCTTGCACTAGTCATTACTGTAGACTCAGTCCGTGTATGATGTCCCAATCTCAGCAGCTTCGTGAATCTCAAGCAGAGTTCAGTAATGCTCGCTGCGACATCCAAAGGCAACGTGTTTCTTGCAAGTCGTTGAATCGTGCTGAGATTTGCCTCTGCTTTGTCGGCCTGTTTGGAATCGCTGCGCCGTGACTGCAATAGAGGACTGTCAGGCCCCTCCCCGGTCCCGCGGTCCCGGGCCTGGCTGCAGCCGACCTGAGGTTGCTTCTTTTGCTCTGGTGATCGTGTTTTGGCGTGCCTTCTTCGCAGCACTCGCCTATGGATCTCTTCCATGCGACCAGCCAATGCTGACGTCCAGCCGCAATGGTGATACTGTTGATGCCCAGAATCCTGCATGACCCACAACGTCCTACATACTCCGTATCGCGCTATCCTTCCCCGCAGCCCCTTTATTTCAATGCTGCATGCCCATGCGGTCATGCAGGATCTAGGGCATTCGTGCGAACCCTTTTTCTAGTGGGTCTTGCCAGAAGATTTCAACAAGAAGACTGCGTGCAGACAGAACAGATGAGAGCTCAGGAGATACTACATGATCTTCAGCATTCTCATAGGTAGAATATCGGAGCAGCTCTCCGCAAAAGCTAGCCGCCGCTTGTGCTGCACCGAAAGAGCCCAACATTAATTTGATGTGCAGGGGAATCGAGAAGTCTGACCTGAGGCTACATGCAGGTTCGCGGCATGTCCACGCGATCTGTACCTTGACGGCTTTCGTTGCCTGTACTCCTACACCTCCATACTTAAAGGCTGCGCTTGCTTCGAGCGAACTGCAGGTATGGGTGTCTACGACGTTGACCTCGTTGATTCCCGGATGGATCACGATGATGTGGGGCTACACCCTTATCCAGGCAGCAGGGAACTCGAACGGGCGTCCCCATCCAAGTCGTGCATCAGACAGGATTCCTTTACACGGCCTTGGTTTGAGTCGGGTGCCAGCAATTCTGTCCGGCATTTTGTGCCTGTGCAATCCTCGTCTGTGGTAAGTGGAGGGTATGGTCAATGTTGCCAGATTTGCCCTTTTTGTTTCCGGGCACATTTTGAGTCTGCAAAGGCAGAAAGTACTTGCACCTTTGGGGCTGAGGTTGGCTTGTTTTCGCGCTGGGGGTTTCTTTAATCATGTGTGCTCCCACGCCTGGCCGAAGCGAAATCGCGCGGCACAGCTATATGTGGTCTTTGCATTCAAGCCACCTCTGTTCTGAAGGGGTCTTCCACATGCCGGACGACGAATCCGCACTTATTCTTTGACACGCGGACCTACGTTTATTTTCAGTTACTTGGCTTGGCAGCTAAAAGTAATCTTGGTGTTCCTTGGCCCTGGTCACTCGCGACATCAAGATAAGAGAAATCTTAAAGTCTGAACTTAGGATAGCAGCTTCCTTAGCATACCTTCTGGCCCGGGACTCAGTATCGTGAAAGCGACAGCTGTGACAGCTTGACATCTCGCCGCTGCATGCTACTGCATGTCACATCGGTAAACTCACTAAAGATCTCTGAGCGCCGATACTTCTCGAGCAACTAAGTTGGGTATTCCGCTGATCCTCTTTGCGCATCGCTTCTTGCTGGCCATCCGAAGCCTGAATTCTGGCGAGGGTGTTCGAGGCTGCAGCTCGGCGTCAAGTGAGTCGCTACTTGCCAGGTCGAAAGAGCATTGCAGAGTAGACGCCTAGATGGCTGCTAGACTGTCGGTGTTCTATCGGCCCAGGCGCTGCAATGATCAAGGATCTTCCGAATCCGAGCTGCAGAGCAGTCGAAGTCGCGCCGGTGGGAGTTTCATCACTTTGTATCGTTTTTGTTGCCAGCGTCCGAGGAAGATTCCAAGTGACAGCCCGGAGCTCCAGGACCCGGAAGATGGCAGCGGCCTGGCCAAAAGAGAATCGAGAGCGTTTACAGACAATAACAATAACTTTTGTTAAAGCCGAGCCTTCAAGAAGAGGCATAATGGAGTGCAGCATCTGTTTGGTGTCCTTCTCCGCGCTGACAGTTGACGCCTGGACAGCACTCATTGCCCAAAAGCTTTGTTGTTTGTTGCACGCCAGTTGCATGAAAGCCTTTGCTGCAGCTTGACTTTGTGGCTTCAGAAACTCTCAGCTCCCCCAGGTGCGGACACCGTGCAAGCATTATTTTTGTGAGCCCTGTGGCCCGGCAGCATTGAGAGCTTTGCAGCTTTGCCTCGTGGCAGCTTTAGTGCACACCATGGTGCAGAATCCGATTTTGTTGAATTTGGCTATCCCCGGACGAGGACCCAAAGCTGTCCGTTACATTCCATGCGACTATTGCCAGAAACGTATCGGTTCATCTGTATCGTTATGAAATAACGACTATGAGTCTTGGGGTAAGTGTTACATGGTTGCTACTGTTCCGCTAGTCTTGCTTGCCGCGATACTGTTCCTACTCGTGCTACGACTGCCTATAGGATCCGAAACGGGGGTTTGAAGAAGAAACGCTTGGGAAAGCACGCGTGATGAAGCACCGTGATTCGGCACAAATGGCCCAACGCACTGCATTGCACAGAAGGTGCTGAAACACGCAATGGGCGGCACAGAAGTTGTGCAAGCTTGAGTTGGTTTCCGGGTGCTTCAAGCAAGGGCTGCTCAGAAGGTTTTGTTAGCAGCAGGACAACATGCAACAAAAGTGGGTTTCGGCGGTCACCTGGGCTAGTGAAGGCCTTTACACACCATGCACAACCAACCGAGCCTGGTGCAGCCGAGGTCTTACGAAATGGTGCAAAGCGAATGTGACCTGTCCCCTGTGCAAAAGCCTCGTGGCAGATCCGGGACCTCTGTCTGCCGACTCCTCCGAGGAAGTTTAGCTCCCGCTTTGGGGAGCAGTCCTGTTTCACTCTGACTCTGCTGCCGTTGCGCCGCTGTGGCTTCGGCCTGGATGCACAGGCTTTGGCTTCACGTGCCTTCATGGCAGCACGCGGGAAAACGCAGCACATGGCCCAAAGGCAAGGAGATGCGAGGCTGCAACTGTCCTGCTTAAAAGGCCTTGTGGCAGCCACTCCGATGGCATCGGCTGCGCATCCTGAGATCATGTCCTGTTGACGAAAGCGAAAGGCTCCTAGCTCCGTACAAGAAACTTGCTTCTAGAAGCCAGATGCCTCATTTTCATCGCACAGATTACGAGGCCTCGATTCGGAAAGGACCGCAAAAATGCTGAGTGCAGTTGGGGTGTATCCTGTTCTGCGGATGTGGCGAATTCACCGCGGTGATGCTGCCAGAGGCAACGTGGGAAGTTTGCAGTTCCGACTGCAGTGGCTGAAGCTTCTATGAGGTGACACCCGAAACCCGTGCAGCATGCAGTCTGTCTCAGGTCGCTGTTCGCAGAGATCTTCCGTCTGTGCTGGTGGTGCTGGCACTGCTTGACGTATCTCGATCAGATTGGCTGAAGTATCATGAAGTTCTCAGCCATTTGGAAGAGATTTAAAGGCAGTTGATGTGCGCATGCTTTGCCATATATGCAGATCCGATCAATGCCAGGGAGCTGCGAATGCAGTCGGAGGATTGCCAGGTGCAAGTGGGTGCGGCGTCCCAGGGGATTGTGCAGTGTTTGTTTTTGGCCCTCCGATACCGTGGCTGGTGCAGCATTGTAGGAGATTCTAGGACGACATGCAAGCAGGGGAAACTGGATTTTACAAGGACGTCTGGACCCTGTCCCAAGCCGTGAATGGAGTGAAGCATCTGATAGCCTCGCACACCGAGGTTACTGTGTGCCCTTCTTGCAGAGCTGGCTGATATGGGCCCGATGTTACAAGAACAGGAGCAGTTTGCTGCAGGGTATCGCCGCCTTTGGGTCTTGATCGCGTTCTTGTGCAAAGGAGTTGTTTGAGGTCCTTGATGTCCTTGGAAGCCATGTCGGGGAGGCAGGTAGTGTGGGAGAGACCGCACAGAGAACATGCCTTTGGGCCAAGATGTCATCAGGTGGATCCTGCCGTCGTGGAAGACTTCGTCGGGTCATTGAGGTGTCGGCTGTGAAGTTTTGAGGGGAGCTGAGCAACGCTGAAGTGACGGACAGCAGCTCATCCCTAGTTGCCTGAGCGCATTGAAACCGTGTTGATCACCGTTACTCACCGCTGATCCGAAGCGAGCTCTCAACCTCGTGGAAGACACCCCAGCGGACGTGCAACGCCTCGGGCGGGCATGTATGCGGGTGTGTTTGTGTGGGTGACCCGCTCTGTGCAATTACGTTGTTTCCGGTTGTGGCGTATCCCAGTGTTTTATCGCATCTCTGTGGTTCGCTTTTTGAACTCTTTAGGCTACATTGTGCTTCGATGGCTGTCTGTCTCTTTGCGCCACAAATTTGGTCAGTCTACGCGTGCCTTTGCACGCCGAGAATGTGATCTGCAGTGGTATGGTGGCCCCTGCTCAACGGATGGCCGGAGGTATGTGTGGCCACTATGTGGGAGCCGCACACTCATCAAGGTGCGGTTGCCAAGACCGGCAATCTTCCCCTACCACTGGCACTCTGACTACATGTTCAGTGGAGTTTTTGAGTGCGCGTTGCGCGTCCTCGGTCTCCCTGGACAGGCATTGCTCGCGCTTGGCCAGGCCCGGTGCAAAGCAAGAGCAATTAGCACAGGTAGGCTCAGCCGTTCCCCTTCCCTCGGTGCTCAGCTAAGTGTACTTGTATGCTCATGTGGGTGGTTGTGAAAATTATGGTCCCTTTTTGGGTCCTTAATGTAATGCGGCACCTAATGTTTAGGGTACCCAAAACGGGACCATAATTTTCACGACCACCCATGATCGTAGCCATAAAGGACTGGGTGCGTTTGAGCACTCCTGGGTGTGCAATGCAGCGACAAGATGTTCCAAGGATCATCTACGCAGTCTCTGGACTCTAGACGTTTGGTGGTTCGACGTGGAGGGCCTATTTTCCATTTTTTTTGGGTGGGCTGGGAGCAGGAAGGAACAAGAGAGAAGGAAAGAAGGAAGGAACAACAGAAAAGAACGAAAGAACGAAAGAACGACAGAAAGAACGACGTGCAGGAATGTTGTTGTTCTGCCTGGGGCCTGGCAGGATCCGGTTTTGTGTCAAGCTATTGGACAATTGCTATTTGTAGGGTGTCAAGCTGTTGGGGAGTTCTCCGCTTTGCAGCGTGCTGAGCTAGTGAGGAGTTCCATCTTGTTGGGCATTGTTTCGTGGCAGGCTTCTGGGCAACTCCCATTTGCAGGGTCTTGTGTGTGTGTGAAGCATGTGGGAAATGACACCGCGCAGGATCGTGTTACGCGTGAAGCCGTAGATGAACTCCTAGTCTCCAACAGTCTGACACAGAACAGGATCCTGCCGGGCCTTCTAGACAGAGCAAACATCGGCAACAAATGAGAGCCTTTCGCGATCACAAAAAGACTTCACCCGTTTGATGTGCCCACGCATAAAGGGATCGAGGGAAGCACAAATGCCGCCGCTTGCCCGAAGCTCGGCAAGGCCAATGCCCTCGATGTGAAGACTTGCCGCTTGATATTGGCGGAGCTGGAGGCCAAAGTGCAATGCCAATGCCTGTTCGGGTTTTGTCCGCGATGACAAGCACTCGACCAGGCTCGCAGTGAGTTCATCGGCAGGGCCGATCGCGAGGCTGGAGCTTGCAGTCTCGCACATACTTTGCCCAGAGGCTGCTAGGCTGGTGGTACCTTCAAGAACAGACGCACACAGGCGTCAGAGCGCGAAGGCCTTTCAAGTGGACGTTACTAGTCCGACATCACACTGCGGCAGCAGCCACTGCACTGTCTGTTCCAGGCTTCGAAGCTTTTGTTGCCCGCCCTTGCGCTCTTGAAGGCACTGCTGCTCCTTCTGGCCCTGCACAAGAGCGCATTCGATCGCACTGCTGTGGCTCTGGGGCTGCCGCATCCGCTCTATGACGAGGCTCTTCTTCGGATGTCTGCAAAGGCCAATCAGATGAAGCATCGTGCTGCAGTGGCAGGCTGCCAAGAAGCTCCTGAAGGAGTTGTGCGGTCTGGGAAGGCATCCTACAAAGAGCTGATCCCATGAAGTGTGATCGCCGACAGGAGCTGTCGAAGGATGCTGCTGCTCAGATCAGCTCTTTGCCAATGGAGAACTTGTCTCGTCCCGTGTTGGCCATGGTCTTGCGCTGAGTGCGGAACTGCATTCTTTCATAATCTTTCGTAATAGGCCTTGGTTACAGAGACGAGGGTAGCCTGGTACTGTACGGACTGAGTCGGTCACGTGAAGTGTTTCACAAAGGCTCAACTTGGCTCCATGAGCCGCCGAGCTTTGCACAGCCTTGACGAACGCCTGAAGTTGCCTGGCCGATGGACATGATGTCTGCTTCGTACCAGTTTAAGCCGAAGCCGCGATGCTATGAGTGTGCTGATCTGCTACCAGTGCTGTAGGCGGGTCAAGCTTTGGCTGCATGCAAACTAGCGAAGGTCCGGACGACTCTTGTCCTTGTCACCTGCTGCTTTCGTGTCCCTCGCCTATGCTACGCGCCAGATTCTGAGCTGGCAATCCTTCTACGTGAGGGATACATTGAACTGGACTGATTGTAGCACGTGCTGATAGATTCGACCGGATGGGGTGGGCTCGACACCGGAGGCTTGGTGCGCGGGCCAGTTCCTCGAGAGGAGTTGCGGCTTCCGCTTTGCCTGGCCTTCGGTGCCCTCCTTCATGGCATGGAGCCGAAACAGGCGAAAGGTTTGGGAGCTTGGGGTGCGGAAAGATCAGAATCAGCTGCCGCCGAAGTTGTGGTCATCGGCAACTGCGATCGTTGTCGCAAATCCGCATTGTTCCCACTCTAATCATCGTTCGTGCTGTGCTAGTAGCAGTGGTAGCTGCAGCTGTAGTTGTAAGAGCAGGTCGTGCTCAGTCGCATTTGAGTTGTCGGAGTAGCAGCCGGAGCAGCAGCAGAAGCAGCATTACTGTAGGAGGAGTCGGAGGCAGAGGAAGGAGGAGGAGGCGCAGGCACAGGCGAAGGCGCAGGAAAGCGCAGGCGTAGGCACGTGTAGCAGGAGTAGGAGCAGTACAGGTAGCGGTAGGACTATGCGGCAGAGGTAGGAGTAGGAGGAGTAGTCGTAGTGGTATTGGTATCGGTAGAAGTGCTGACATAAGTTTTCCGTGTGAATTTGAAGTCCTTATACCTGTTGCGAGCGCTAAGCAGTCCTGCATGTTGGCGCGGTACTTAATGGTTGCTTCGTTTTTCATAAGAACTGGAGTAGAGGGCTCTCTAGCGAGAGGTGGCAAGCTGCATCGAAAGCTTGAAGGGCTACAGCTACAAGGCTGGGTTTGATCGGTGTCATTCCTTTTGTTTGCTGATGTGACTCCCGAGTTCTGAGCCAGTCCCTGAACTTAGGACTATCGCCACGTTTTCGAAGCGGCCTATGCTCGCTTGGCATCTTCCCTCGAAAGCCAGGCTGCAGGCGTGCCCATGGCTTGCCCTGCATGGCGGTCCCTTCCGGGAGAGTAAACCTTCCTGGAGCGGGGGGGTGTCCGGAGGCCTTGGTGACCAGAGGCCATGGGCGATACTCACACCAGCGGAGGTGGCTGCGGTCTCGCTTTTGCTTCGTTCGTCGATAGATCTCATCATCCCGATGTAGGCGGCTGCAGCGATCAAATCGTTCCCAGAGCTGAAGTTCGAGGAAGCTTGACCGGGTTCGCTGCATTCTCGGAATTCAGGCAGGAGTAGACCTTGAACGCTGTTCTCCTGGCCTGTGTGTGCAGAGGGAGCAGACTTTGGCAGCTTCCAATGCTTAATTTTGCGTCCTTGACTTTGACGCAAGTATCGCTCTGGCAATGCAGGATTCGAGGCTTTTGCTTCGCATGTTGCGAGCACTGAGCCCATCCCCCCTTCAAAGCAGTTCAAGGCGCGACTGGTTTGTCTCGGTTGCATCTGTGACACGTTGATCTCCGAGCATGAGCACGCAGAAGCAACCGACCAGGCGCCTGGCATCCCCCGAGTCTGATGGCGGAGGAGCACGCCGCTGGCGGTGGTGGGTCAGCACACTTCAGTCCTCTGCACATCATATCACAGGAGCCGCAGATCTGCCCACAGATGCGGTACTTCAACTTCATCAACCTACGGGTATGCTGGCGAGGAGATTGCAATGCACTTAGACTTGGGTGCATGTCTTCTAGCTGCAAGACTGCAAGAGGATGGGCATGGTGGAGCTGGTGGACATCCTTGAGGCCTTCGGCCAACAGGGCCTCATCGGCTGTGGAGCAGTTGCCGATGCGCCTCGTCTGCACTTGGCATGGCTCAGCTCTCTCTTACGCAGGCGCCCCCGCTTTCTTGAAATCAGAGGCGATTGTGGCCAGATACCGCGCCAACGGGGGAAGACTGTCACGACGCAACACAGCCAGAGCCACTCTGCTGGCAGCAAGCAATGAGGCACACTGAAGGCACCAAGGTTGCCATGCGGGAGTGGACCACAGGGTTCAAATTTGCTGAAGTGGTTAGATCTCCGACTGTCTGAAGATGATGATTTCTGAAGGCCTCTGTGTTTGTCTGGGAATTGGATTGCTGTCAGCTGTCTGACAAGAGATGCTCTTAGCGAGGGTAGCCGACGGTGACTATATGTCATGATGAGTTGGCTGTGGTTCGGGTCGTCACCGCGGCTTTCAGATTGACCCGAGAATACTGCGCTGACGGTCCTTGTTTATGCTTTCCTTTACAAGCAGGGTCTTTTCGTCGCTTCTTCAATGCCGGAAACTGTGTGGAGACCAGGCTTGCTGATGGGGTCGAAACTTGGTAGGCCCGCTTCATGGATTGAACGGTGAAAGGTGCACGCCTGAACTATTTTGTGTCGCACGTTTTTAGTTGCACTGTCAGAACTCAAGGGTCGAGATAGTTTGGAAAAGCAGGGAAGGGCTTGTTGGTATCATGCAGAATCAGACGGAGCAGTGACAATCGGAAAGAGAAGCAGTGTGGTTTCAAAAGGTGGGATTCGTTCTTGGATTCATGCGTGACACAGCATGAACCACACTTTGGCTGCTGTATGTTCCGAATTCGTTGATGACCCCTTCTCTCAAAGAAGATCCATGAATCCTGGACCTGAGGCTCTGTGGGCCTTGGCGATCCTCAGCTCGCAAGGAGTTTAGGTGGAGGGAACGCGACACGCGAGCCGAAGGACCTGCGCTGTTTTTCGCTTCTTTTGATGTGTGACTTTGGATGCGAGCCGCGAGCCTCCCGAGTTGTTTATGTGGCGAGTGCGCAGTTTTTGTGCGCATGCGCTTGTGCGCGTGCGCTTCGAGCTCGACCGAGGCAGCTTGGAGAGCGGGAGGCGGAGCTGGTGGAGCTTCTCGTTGCTGAGTTGGAGGGCTGGGAGGCTCCTGGTCTGGAAGTGTTTCGATGCGTCCAGCTGGAGTCTAGCTGAGGGTATGCCAGGTGCAGGACCCTCATGGCACCGATCTTCGACCTCGGCCTGCTTTGGTTGCACTCTGGTCACTCTGCACACTGGATTTGGTGCCAAGGAGATCCGATGTCTGTGCCACTGAACCTCGAAAGAACTCGTTTGAGCTTTTGCAGGGCGGCGGCTAGTGTGGATTGGCTGTTGACCTTCCTGTGTCGCGAGACAGTTGCGACGCCACATGCCCAGATGGTCTTTTTGTCGCAGCGGCATGTCGAGTGTGCATGGATGCCAATGCTGCACTGAGGTATGTGCTGGGAATCCGAAGCCAGGCCGATTGAAGATCCCTCCCATGGACTTCTAAAGCCTTCTGAAAGCAGCACTTGCTTCTTGAAGGCTTTGCTGCTCTTCGCTTCTCTCGACGCCGTCCGTTTAGTTGTGCCTGGAGTTGCAGCCAGGCGCGTCACAGGGGCCCTTCAATCCTACAGGGAGGTTCAGGGCTTTGATCATGCAAAGAGGTAGCTTAGTAAAATCGTTTTAATTGAGATCATGGCAACGTGAGCAGACGTGCGCGCCTTCAGCACGCAGACGTGAAAGAAACTTACACGTCATGCTACATGCCATTCGTCATGGACACGAGATATCACTATGTCGTGTTCGGAGCGAAACTTCAGTGGCAGGGCACAATGTCCGGAAGGTATGTTCATTGTGCTTGCTTTATGTGATGATGTCTAAGTCTTGGTGGTATGAAGGACAGACCAGATGGAGCAAGGAAACAACAACACGAAAAAGTAAACACACGACTGGGATTACCGGTCAGTGTGAAACAACAGTGTGAAACATAATTAGGGTTCATACAAGACGATGTATTAAGACGATGAGAGCATCAGCGAGACACGCCCCTATGACGTGGGGGGCACCTGCAGCACGTTTGGGGGGGGGGGGGGGGGGGGCGGGAAGATAGCTGCATGGTTTTTGTAGGAAAGAAGGAGCGAGTCAGGACGATCGGGGAGTCACCGCTGGCGCTGTTGCTGTGGTTATAATCCGCACAGGCTCTCTTAGCGGGGCTTACAGGAATTGGGTCCTTCTATGATGTACATGTGATGGTTGTGTTGATCTGCAAAGGAGCCCTGCCTTCACCGCAACAGGGTAAGTAGAAACTGCGTTGTGAGCATCCTGCCTCCTTTCATTCCCTGCCACAGTGGGCGCGCGTGCGGCGAGAGCAGGGGCAGCCCTGTAGACTTCAGACTTGCAGCAGAAAGCAAGCTGGAGAGAGGGCGAAAGCAAAACCAAGGCAATTGCTACGACCAGGACATGCAAGAGACGCAGGTTAAGAGGTCTTTTGTGCTGTTGTGCTGTACTATCATCCTTCCTCATATCTGGTTGTTGTACATCCTTTTCAGAAACAAGAGGATACAAGTATTTTCGTCCTGGTCTGGATTGGCTGCAGCCAACTCCTTGTTTAGCCGCATGGCATGTTGGTTTTCTTGCTCATAGCCTTGCGGCGGCTTATATTTAGCTGACTATATTGTGTGACTTGCTGGTCTGTGATTTTTGGCTTCTTGGTTCCGCTGCTGCCTGCCTGTTTCTCGTGCCTTGGTGGTTTGCTACAGCTCCCTGATTTTCTGGCCTGGGGCTCAAAGGTTCGTTGGCTCCTGCTCGGTCCCACCAACTTGGTTTTTTGGCGCTTCCGCAATCGTTACCGCCAGGAATAACATCAACACCAGCAGGAGTGCAGTGAATCCTGCAACTTCAAAATAAGGCAGAAAAGAAAGAAGCAGGAAGAAAGCAGAGACCGCATGTGTGCGCCTGGAAGAAGAGTTGGTTCCACCTTGTGTGCCATCCAGCGCAATCCCGTCCGAATGCCTCGACCAGATTCCTTTTCGGCTTGCTTGCTTGCAGGCACCTGCAAGCTCTGCAGGCGAGCCATTCTCCTGTGGCAGAGCAGGTGCAACTGTCCGTGAGTTCCGTCCCCTTTCGAATGCTCTTTGCTTCAAATCTCAGCAAGTTGACAGGTGCTGCTGGAAGTCGGGCGTCCATTGCGGAGTCCGCAGGAGCTGCTGTCGCTCTCGGGTAGGTGCGCGATGTGTGATCGCAGAGGCAGCCATGGGACTGTTCATTCGCGTCTTGGCATGTGCAGTCCGGAGCCGAAGTTGCTCGAGAGCCGCGAGGATAAGGACCAGCTGGCGGCTTCGGCTTGGGTGTCTGCTCTCTGACTTGTTGCATCGCGCGTTCCGAATCGACTCTTCAGGAGCTCCTGGGCGACTCCAGAGCAATAGAGGAGAGTGCGACAGACGCGGCAGACAGCGGAGGCCACCCTGTCTGGTTCCGATCACCAGAGAATATGCTCCAGTTGATCCCGGCCTTGCAGCGCACATGCACGAGCAAGCAGCAAGCAGTACAGGCCAACAGCCCAACTCGAAGCCAGATTAAAGTGAAGGCTAAAGCCTTTGAAGGGAACAGCGGACCCGAGCTGCCAACGTTAACACATTGCGCAGTGTGGCAGGGAACACTTGAGATCTTGGGTTGGGAATCGACATGGCAGGTCGCTCTCTGCTCGATGAGCTTGCAATCCGCTGGGAGATGGCACGACGAAAACAGGCAGGCGACTAGGTGACGTGCGTCGTGTGCGGCCGCATTCGTGTCCTGTGCAGCTGAAGGAAAGCGAGGGTCTGTCAAAAGCCAAGCAGCTGCTGGGCTCAGTCTTGGCTGTCGCCAGGCCGCAACGTTTGGCGTCCGTGCTGTTGGCGAGTTTCCTCCCTGATGAGTTCTCTGTGAAAGATGCTCATGCTTCTCCGTGGCCCCTTCATGGCACCGAGGCTTTGAATACGGCGCAGCTGCTGCGAGCCGCTCCGCATCCCTTGGGCCGTCTCGCAGCCGAGACAGCGCGTGGCAGTGGCGGCTTCGAGCTCCGGTGGCCTGCAGGCCGGAGACGCCAAAAAAGCAGAAGGAGAAACATAGGGGTCATGTTCCATGATCCCGGTTCAGGAGGACTGGAGTGGACTAGACTCGCAACGGAAGGGATGTAAGACTGTAACGATTCATGGGCGGCCATGGATTCTGCTTGCATGTGATCGGTGCTCGCATCACCTCTGCATCGTGTCTTTGTTCGGAGTAGGATGTGTCTTGCAATGTCAAGGCTGCTACGACGTGGACTGGGGGCATCCTTTCTTCCGCCTGGGCATTGTGGCGTCGTTCTCGGAGCATCTCTGAATTGATGGAGTCGATTTTTGTTTCGTCTTGCAAGGTGCTCTCACAACGCGACTTTGTCCTGGAGGCCTCTGCAGGCTCCGTTTGGACGACCCCGCGACTCCGGGCCACACCTCGCTTGCGGGTGCAGCAGCTGCGTGAGGAGGGGTGGAGGTCCCTCGGCTTTAAAACTTCGTCGCGGTCTGCCATAGAGACAGGCCCTCTCGTCGTGACCTTCGGAAAGTTGCAGCAATCTAGACGGTGCTTTGCCATTCTTTGTCCAAGCATTTTATGCTTCAGATGGTGACATTTTTAGCATGCTTGCTAGATTGTGGCGTTTGCTGAGGCTTGTACTCCTTCGTGCAGCAGCAGTAGATGCTTGGATCGTGCCATTCCGTGAAGATCCAGATCTTTTCAGCGCGAAATTACAGGCGGCCACTCGTAGCAGATCCGGAACAGCTTCAACCAGAAAGGAGGTTCCATAAAGTCTCAGATGTCCGATTCTAGGCGCGGGTCGTCCGTGCCAACGCGCTGTACCCGCTGGAAGTTAGGCCGCGATGCATCCCCTCTGCCTGCGAGAAGCATCTCCTCGAAAATGGCAGGGCCTTGAAGAAGAAGCTGCGGAGGTCCGTGCGCGACGAGGCCAAGATTTTATGGACCTAGAAGCTTCCTGCGACAAGCAGAATTGTGTCCTTGCTTCCCGAAAGGTGCATGACAGCGAGCTGCGGGAACAAATTGTTCAGCAGGTGCTGCAACAATTGGATTTCATTTTTCCGGATGGACTGGTTTCAGGAGCAGGCGGGAATCTTGCTCTGACTGCAGGCGAGGGCGGATTAGGTTGAAAGCCATGTCAAATCGAGAGCCGACAGTCAACAATGTGCGAAGCATATGATCTGCTGCACTTGCCTGCATCACCGCAATACGCACGATTGACCCTCATGAACCTCAGCTTTGCAATAGACAGCTACTGCATCGACTTGATGCGTCGGTATTCTCCTACTACTCTCCGAAGCCTTTCATGATGCAAGTTGCGCCCAGGGAGCTTGTGCTAAGGGTTTCCCTGTCGTTCACCTTGTTTGTTCTTTTCTGCAGGCAGCGTGGGGCAGCAAGAAGTTGCCAGCAGGGCCGTCCAGCTACAAGAGGGAAACAAAGATCGCCAACACAGCTCAAGTGCTGCCGAACGAAGGATATGTCGTCGTTGTCGCTGTCGCCTACCAGCCAGCTTTGTTTGCACGGGACGGCTCGGACAGCCGACCAGGACAACAGGTCATTGAGACTAATCTTTCCCGGCCATGAGCACTGCAGTACCCTCAACCAGCAACCGGCTGCATGAGACGACACCGCTGCGTCTTTCTAGACTCGACGCGAAGAAAAGCCGCGAGCAATGGCAGCGAGTCCACGGAATCCCTCGGCATGCAGTGGCCAGCTCGCTCGCTGTGGTGTCTGCTCTGTCTGCGTCCTGCAACGGCGAATCGCTGCGACGCTGCTTTGCTGCGTCCCTGCTTGGAATCTCTTGCCGAGTCGGAACCTAAGACTGGTCGGAGCAAAGTACATGTGACCCGCATGACCTGTGGGTTGGATCATGTCTGAGGCACCCGGCCTCCGTCCGTCCGGGCCGTGCTCCGAAAGCCGAGTCCGGAAATGGGCCCCTTCAGGTGGTTGGTGCAGACGATTTGACCTGCCCAGAAGCGCTGCCTTGGGAGGACCTCGAAATCGACTGTGCCAAGAGCATTCAGCACCTTACAACACTGTGCAAAGAGGGAATGTCTTGTCACGACATCGAGGATCGGGATTCCGAGGGCTTTCGGCCCTTGGATGGCTTCTTGGGCTTTTTGGACGATTGCATGAAGTGCAACAGCGATGCTCAGATCGCACATTGCAAGGCGGCAAGGCGGAGGGACCTAGAAGCCTCGTTTCGAGCCATCGAAGGAGAGAGATGACCGGTCTGGGGGCGGCCTTCCCCCTGAGACGGACCACATCTTCCAGGCCGGGTCGGCCACCTGTCAAACTGCCTCGCAACACGGTTTGGCCTTAGGCTTGTCTGCGCCTGAGCATCCGCAGCAGATTTTGGAGGTGTTCTTCAAAATGCAATATCTTTCTGCGTGGAGCAGGGTGGTTTGGTCATTTGGTTCCGGTGGATTCTGGTGTGTTCCAGTGCAGGAAGCTTCAAACGTTTGTTTGTCCCTTGATTCGCTGTTTCAAAGCCACCCCTTCCTGCATGTACATCTCTGGTGATGGCCAGATGCTGGGGCGTTCGGCACCAGAGCTCGCCTATGCATACGGCTTGCGGAGACGTGAGGCGGGGAACACGTTCCCGCCCAGCGGGTGTAAAGTAGTGCGCATACCTGCTTGAGGGGTGCAGGTTGCGGAGAGGCGACAGAATATAGTCTGCTCTAAGTGTCATCTCTCTCAGCTCTCATCCCTCCCCGTCCGCCTCCTTCAAGCAGCATCTCCAGCCATTGCATGAAGGTAGCTCCTTCACCGGCTCTGCTCCACCACATCTTTGGCAGCCTGCGGGGGACCGCCCTTTGCCTGCACAAGGGTAGGATATTCGTGAGATTAACCAGAGATGCTGTGGCTACGTACGCACCATCTACAAAATCGGTAAGCATGGGAGTCTCTTTGTCTTTGAGCCTTGGAGCTATCTCTAGACTCTAGACACCTTTGGATCAATTTCGTTTTTCGGCGACAGCATGCCGGCGCACGATGTGAGTCTAGTCCAACCGAGATTTCAGTGCTGAACGGACAGAAGAGTCTTGGTCTAGAGAGTTTCAACAACGGTGTCCAGGGCAAGCGTCCGGTCTTCGCATGCGAAGGACAGCAGTGCATTAAGTTAAAGCAGTATGTAGCTCGGCATGCCTTGCAAAAGCGACATTGAATGGAAAGGTTCTCCACCTGGGTGCTTTGCATGACTTCGACACCAGACTGTACAGTGCCAACCGGATGACCGCAGTGGAAACTAAAGGCGGGACAGATGAAGACGGTGCAGTGGGAAATTGTACAGTGCCTATGTCCTGTATCCGAATCCTTCCTGACTAGCTGTCTGCCCAAAGACTGCGCCAGCGCGTGGATCAGGATGCACTCATTTACCACCGACGACGACTTCACCCATTGCCGTGCTGCAAGCATACGGACCACGACTGCAAGCTCACGCCCGAGTTGAAATGAAAGGGTGCAGTAAGTAGTGCGGCTGCAGATTTGCTACATTCAGGAAGTGACATCTAAGATTGTTTGCATCCCAGGTTGCTTGCATCTTGTCTTTGCTTGAAGAGCTGCTCAAGGACCGGCCGCTTGCCATCCGGAGTAGTGAAGAGGGGCCTGCATGGCATGTACCTTCCGTGTGCAGGCTTCAGGAAGGTCTCCGACATTCCTGGCCTTAGATTTGAGGAGCTCACGTCTCAGTTCATGGCGGTTGTGATATGCGGGATGCATGTGAAGCGGATGAAATTCTGAAAGGAGCGTGGAGATCTCACGGATATTGCCGAAGCTTTCCAGCCGGGGCTACGAGCACTTTAAGGCCGCTCGGCGCGTGAAAGGAGTGGTTGTGGCTGTGGGCCGTGCCCGGCGGACTGAGTCTGCAATATCTCTAAGAGGCCGTGAAGATACGACTGACAGGTGTCTCGTCAGTCCCTCTTCGGCTGCACAGACGAAGTTTGCGCTGGAGGACCTCTTGGAGATGAGGTCGCTTGGAGTTTGACAATAAAGGGCCCCTTCGTGAGTTGCGGTTGTAGGAGCACGGTTTAACCAGAGGCGACAGATTGGCGCCATGGTGTCATCTGGCGAAATGCTTCCTCCGTTGCCTCAGACGCTCTTGCCATCCGACTCTTGCAGGGAAGGCGCCCGGGGGGAGCCCGGGAGCTCGAGAGGTTTGGGTCGGCGAAGCTCCTCCGCGTCTGGGGAGGTCCTTGGAGCACTTCGTGCTGCACGCAGCCATGGCCGGCCCGCAACGTCGCCTAGGCGCTCTCCGCAGGGGGGGCGGTCCAAAGGGGCCAAAGGGGCCGTCTTCTTACAGCGCACCGGCGCATCTCACCGCTCTTCCCCCGCAGGTTTGTGCTTGACGGGCCAACTGCGCAGCCGCAGCGGAGTCGCAGACCTTCAGCAGGCCGGAGCGTCCGGTGCAATCCTGGTGGCGTCTGCAAGAAAGCCCACAGACATCCGCAGGTCCTGCGCCGATTCTCTAGCTTCGACGTTTTCGCGGTTGTACCTTCTCAGGACGTGTCATATACGTCGGCCATTTGCTGAGTTGGGTCAGCTTGTACCTTTGTTTGCTATGTCTACGATTTAGCCACATCCTGGGTGTCATAATTTTAACGCTACGCCGCCCGCCTCGGCTCTGCAGCGGCAGGGCGAGGGGGCAGTGGATGTCGTATACACCATGCTAGGGGGGCCTCTCAACCCCAACCTTTGCGTGTCCAGTGCGGGACCTCGCTGCTTCTCCTTTGGGAGAGGGGGAGGAGGGGGGAGGGGGGGGGGGAAGGGGAGATTAACCCGCTTTGCAACCAGAATCCCCACTTTACAACCAGAATCCCCACTTTACAACCACAGACGCTGCTTTCGGTGTGAGAATCCCCACTAATCAACTGCCGATCCTCAGAACGCCCACTTTGCAACCCGTCTGCTTGTGTGTGTTTGTGTGTCTGTCAGTATCTTCGGCAGCTTGTCGTTTCTGCGCCACTCGAGCTATGGGCTGTGATACGTGCTGATCGGCCTTATGCGGAACTCATGTGGCAGGACTTAGCTTGGTTGTTTGCATGGACGCAGGCGACAGTGCCGGTTGGTCACCCGAGGGAGTGCTGGGAGCATTGGGTTGACCTGATGCGCAATCGCGCGCGTCTTTACAAAGGGGCAGTCAAACGAGCACGTGCACTTGAACTTGTGCGCCTTTCCCTTGTTGCTGCCCTAGACGGGCTGTTTAGAGGATTGAGCTCGGTCGCTGGTGTGAAGAGAGACCACCGCGGTGAGATTGGTGGCGGTGCCTTTAGAGAGACCACCGCGGTGAGATTGGTGGCGGTGCCTTTTCCGATCTCTGCCTGATCTGTCGACGAGCCTTTCGCACCCGGGTTGCTTGGGCTGGTCACGCTGCTCGACTCCATGGTTACAGATCCAAGCCCTACCTGGTTGCTGCAGGACGTGTGTGCTTGGCGTGTGGCACACATTTCGCCAGTGTTGGCAGATTGCGACGCCATCTCACCAGTGTGCCCGCGTGCCTTACGAACTGGGGTTGCTATGCCCCTGGCGAAGTTTTCAAAGGCGACATTCATCCACAGGCGCCTCCTTTCCGAGTCCAGGGCTCCGTTATACGATCCCCTTCTTCTGTGCCAGAGCTGAATGTTTCGGAGGCTTTGCTACGTGATCTTCGTGCTTTTGCTGACGGGGTCCCTGTTGATGAAGCTCAGCTGTGGGAGTGTGTTCAGGAACATGTCGAGCCCCTGAGTGTCTTGCGAGCGACAGTTTCCTTGTGGAAGGACGAAGCTCTAGGCTGCCGTTGGAAGCAAGAGGCCTCTGAGAATATCCTTCTGCTCCTAGACCGTATGGTGACTGCGGATGTCTTTCCGGCGGAGGGCGCTCTCCCAAAAGGAAAGCCGTACGATTTGCCTGCCTGGGGTGAACTAGAGGGAATGTGCTTTGTATCCAGTGGAGAACGTTTGACATGTTCACTTGAGCCTCCTCCAGAGCTGTGTTTTGACCTTACCGGACCCAGCAGCGTGCGGCTTGCAGATGCTTCAGGGCTTCTGCGATGGACTGAAGATGCCTGCAAGGTCCTGGCTGAGTGTGCTCAGTCTGCGAGGGTGCAGCCGGTTTCTCTTTTGTGCCACAGTCTGTGGCGTCCGCTACCAGTGCTCAGGACGTGGGCTGAGGCCCTGGGCTTCATCTGTGATGACTCCGGTATGCACTCCCCATGACTCTCATCGTTTCACCCGAATTTGGTAGTGCTAGGCGTGCGTCTTTGATAGACTCCATCGCTGCGAATGAAAAATGTGTCTGTCAGCCTGTCTTTGATGCTATTGATTCAGGCCAACTGGAATTCTTCCTAGCTTCCTCATTGTCTGCTAGTATTTTTGAAAGTACTTCTATGGCCATGAAATCTCAAATACAACTTCAAGTGTATATAGTAACATTTAGGGTTCAACTATTGGTTTTATGTATATGTATCTGTAATTGAAACGATGTCCACTCTGGTGAGAATCAAACGAGTCCGTCCATGAAGCGAGGTGCTGATTGCACTTTGCTTCATACTCCTAGCCTTGCCTGTGGTGGGTTGGTGGGTTGGTTTTTTGTTACAAAAGCACTTTTGCATTGTGTTTTCCTAAACACAAACACACAAAAACAAATATCACAATTTTGACAGTACTTGTGAGGCATATACATATACGTTTCGGCTTAAGAACGGCCACATTGCAACCCACATTACTTGCCAACCTGCATGGTTGCTGTAAAGGATGACACAGGAGATTCCAGGCTTTGACGTTGTCAGTTAATAGGTTTGTAAAGAAGCTTTCGCAACCGGTGGCAAAGTAGGGATTCCGGAAAAGCTTCTGGGTTGTGAAGTGGGGATTCTGGTTGTAAAGAAAGGATTCTGGTTGTAAAGTGGGGTACACGCGGGGGAAGGGGGGAGGGGGGGGGGATGGGGGGTTGATGGGGGGGAGGGGAGCAGGGAAGGGGGGGAGGGGGAGGGAGGCCTACAAATCAGGTAAAATGAAGGGAAGCCGGGGCAAACGAATGCAAAAGCGGGTGTCTCCAAACTTTCGGACTGCAAGGAGGAGGATTAGGTGGAGGGAACCTGAGGTAACCCTCAAGACGCCTGAGCCTGTGGCCTCGGCAAATTGGGAAATAGACGCATGCGTCAGCGGCGTGTTGCGGGAGGTTGACATCCAATCGAACCTGTGTCATGGGTGTTGCTCTCCATTGTTTGACATCGTGATGCATTCCTGGCAGGACTGTGGTCGGGCTTGCGAGGTACTCGCTCCACTGCAAACCCAGGCCAGCTTTCATGTTTGCCATGTTACGCTGCAGTCAATCGGATTTCTGGCTTCTTCAGGTGCTTTGTGTTGACAGCCTCTTCATGAGTCCAGAAGAGCTACAGTGGATTCGAGAAGGGCCCAAAGCCGACCCCGACGTTTGCCCCGGGCATCATTGCGTCTGCTGGCGTTGTTTTATCAGGCATGCCATGCTCCAGTTCAGTGCTGCAAGTCGTTGTGATGCAGGACATTGCACAATCAGTTGGGATTGTCACAAGCTACGCTTTCATCCAAGGTCTACGTATGGCGTGACGTTGACACTTGCGGCCGCCTTCTTCACCGTTACACCAGACGGTGCCTCCCAAACAAGCTGTTTGCCTGGTTTTCTTGGCGCAGCCGTTCCACAGCTGCGTCAACCATGTTCTGAGTGGATGCCGGGCGTGGTCGTTTCTGCCACTTTGCAAGGCTCTAGACAAAAAGTAGTGAATACGTTGAATCATGGAAGAAACCTGAGCACACGTTGTACTCTGACAGCAAACAGTGCTTTGCGAAACTTACTAAATAGAGTTACTTGAAAAGACTTCGGCTGTGCCTATGGGCCTATGGCGGGCATTTGCAGCCAACAAAACAAGGCGCCGAAATACGAGCCATGTGTGAGGGAGCAGCCCTGCTCCTGTGGGCCCTGCACTTGCGGCTTCCCTATAATGTGACCTGGTGACCCACTGCCAAGCCAAGGCACGGTTGCTCTGAGTGAGCTGAAACATGCATAACTGAGACATACTGAGACTGTTACGCTTCAGGTGGGAGAAGTATCTATGACCAAAGAAGACATGGCATCTGGTCCGCACGAAATTGAAGGCTCCTTCAGCCTTCAGTTTGGTTTTGCGTCGGCCATACACACAAGATTAGCAAAGTCTACACAAGGACAGATCTTTGAACATCTGCATGGTGTCAGACTTCTTTCATCCTGGTCACTTGGTCGCAGAAGCTGTGGCCGACTATGCAAAGGAAGAGAGTTCACAGTTTGACACGGACTGCAAGCGAAGGCCTGGGGGGCGTTGAGATGCACATCTACCAGCTTTCTGAGTGCCTAATTCAGCGTGGGCACAAGGCACCGAGCTCAGGAGGGACGGACTTTTTGGTGTCTGCCTCAAAGAATTTAAGACATGTGACTGAGAGTTGGGAGGTCATCGTGGTGACCCACTTTCGTGGGACTCGACAAGGTGTTCGCTACATGCGGAATGGATTGCTCTTGGGATGCAACTTGCCTTCCTCAAGCTTTGGAGAATTGTTGATCCCATGGCCAAGGAAGGTCTACTATCTTCCTTTCTTGCCTTTCCATGACAATTGCACCGCGGCAAAATGTTGCTTTTGTTCCTCAACATCAACTTTTGCCCCTGCATCAGAGGTACCTTTCCTACATTCCTATCGTTTTTTCCGCTGATTCGCAAAGTTCTCATTCGTGAGCGCATTGACATCGTCCATGGCCACCAAGCTACGTCCAACTTAGCGCACGAGCGGTTTGGCTGCAGAGAAAGCCATTCAGCACTGCTGGTTGCTCACGTTGCGTTCGTTCTCGATGGGCAAGAGCTCAGGTGCGTACTCCATGCGCGGACCATGGGCTATCACACCGTGTACACGGACCACTCACTTTTCGGCTTCGCAGATGCTGCTTGCATACACGTCGCATTCTTGGCGGGGAAGGCAACTGAGCATCCCTCAACTGCCGTCAGACTCCCCACAAGGTCAATAAGCTTTTGAAGTTCTTCCTGACCAACGTCGAGTCTCTGGATCGCATTACCGGGTTTCCTAGGATGCCACAAGTTGGAAGTCCGAGGCCTGCCTGCTCAGAGGGAACAGGTAGCCTTCTCTGGGATTTGGTTTTGCAAGATTCGTCCAAGGCACTGCATCTGTGTGTCGCACACAAATCGCGAGAACCTGGTGCTGCGAGCATCTTTGAATCCAGCCAATGTCTCTGTCATTCCGAATGCAGTGGACACGAGGCCCGCGAGATTTGCACACCATACTTCCATACTCCAGCGATTCAGCAGTCTCGCTCCTCCTCAGGCGCTTTACCCCGGACACTTCCAAGAGAGCACCGCGACCAGCTGTGACAGTGGTGGTGGTAAGTCGCCTCACTTATCGCAAGGCGGGTTCCGGTTCTGCTCTGCTTGGTTTTCTTACGAGTGAATCCGTAAACTCAGCTGCCGGAAGCTCGTAACTGATGCTGCAGGGCGTGGACCTCCTAGTGGGTGCCGTGCCGGAGATTTGCCGGAGGTGGTTCAGCCGTGGTTGATTTCAGGGAGATGTGTGTAGGCAGTTTTGGAGCACGAGTTGCGCCAGGAACCGGGATGTGCGATGGTGGCTTTTCTGCATAGAGCGTTCTCCTGTTCATCAGTGATCATGGTGTGCAAAGTTGTCGCGGCATGTTGCATCTCAGGGTCATCGGTGGCAGTGGCCCAAAGAGGCTGTTGCTCGAAGAGATGATCGAGAGGGAGCCCTTCTCTGCTTTTGAGAGTCGGTCCAAGCAGTGCATACGTGAGCATGCGTGCTGATGCTGGAGCCTGCATTCCAGGAAAATCTTCACGTCAGGAGCTCAGGGCGTCGTTGCTCCAAGTGCAAGTGCTGCGAGTGAAGTGCTGTTGCATAGGAGGTGCAGATGACCATGCACAGCAACCTTAGGATCGAGTGGAGCTTTTGGGATCGGTTCCGCATGAAGATGTCCGCAAGGCCAGCAGAAGTTTCGATAGAATCAGATTTGCCAGGCTGTTTGCCTTACCGGCACTTGTGATGCCAGGTTCTTGTGAGAGGGGACATTTTCCTCAACACCTCGCTCACAGAAGCCTTCTGCATTGCTATTGTCGACCTGGCTTGCTTGAGATTTATTCCCTGCATCCAGACCTTCGGTGGCAGTATCTTGAAAGCCAGGTAGAGGCAGCTGCTTGTGGACTGATGGTCGTGTCGACCAATGTCGGGGGCATCCCCGAAGTGCTCCCGCTTCGGCCTCGCATGGTTCTGTGTGTCTTGCAAGCACCACCCCAGCCAACTCTGCCGGACCTGTCCTCCATCCCAAATGCAAACGTTGCACTGGGGGCCCCCAATGCCTTCGGTGCCAGGCATTGGGATTTGAAGGATCGCTCCCACGCCACTCATAGACTCCCACGCCACTCACGAAGGTAATACCCGATCTTTGTTGTTGAACTCTTCAACCGGAGGTGAACTTGCAACTCAAGCCAATTGCATGGACAGTCATTCTTGGCTCTTTGATCAATTTGACTCCTGGAACCTCGCACATCCTTGCAACAGTTGGGTGGTAGTAGACTTGGTAGGCCTTGGTGCTTTGCTGTTACAATGGGATTAGTCATCGCAGAGTTCATGTGATGAGTCTCACAAGTCAAGACGATACCCTCCAATCGCTGCATTCACTTCAGTCTGTTACAAGCACGTGCGAGCCAAGCAATCATTGCCAAGCCGCGAAGCTCTTTGCTGGGGGCAGCCAGAGCGCCAAGGCCTCACATGACTCGCCTGGCTGCTCCGTGCGTGGACGACATCGTGCAGGTGGAGCATGTAGACACAAGCAAAGACCTCCGGAGCCTCGTTTGGGTGCAGTTTTACGGCCATCATAGCTGCCTTCCTTGGCTTTGGCCTGCAGCTCACTTTTCGATGTTCACGTCCTGAGAGGCCTTGGAGGATGCTCTCGGCTCACTCCCTCCCCGGGAGGCGAAGACACATCGGAAGGGCTGCCTGCTGTTGGTAGCAGGTTTTCAGCTGTGGGACTCTTCTGGAACGTCCTGTTGCGAATGCCATCAGAGCAATGACGAATCAAGAGTTTGCCGCGGTCCAGAAATTTGCAGCTGCCAGCCAGGCAGCCGCGACTTTTCATGAAGAGGTGCGCGGGATGTACTCCTGGCTCGCACCAACCCCAGCCTGGCTTGCGCAGAACTACTGGTAGTTTTCTTGAATGCTCCGATAGCATAGTGCAGAATGCAATTCAGTGACAGTGAAGTGTGCGGGTTTCATGATTGTCTAGCTTAGCAAAGAATGACCCAGGACATTGCAGAGAGGACGGAAAAGGTATACCGCAAGGTTGCTGCATGCTCAGACGGGTTGCAGAAGCGTCAGCTGCATGCCGATCAACATGAACAAGCCACTACATGTACGTTGCAGGATCGTCATGGTTCAACGGTTTTGGAGAGGCAAGGTTGTGACATGCTTTAACACCCGAGACCGCCGAGGTGAAACTTCCACGAGTTTGCTTGCGTCAGCGTTTGCTGCGCTTCTTGCGGGTTGGACCCGTGTCCGGCAAGCCTGCAACTTAACAGCCAAGAGTCTTTGCACAGCGCGCTGGAATGGATGGGATGAGCCTCGCAGACATTCGCAGACCAAGGCTGTTTCTGCTGCTCGCTGCACTCGACACGCTGTTGTTCTGGTGCTTGAAATGGTTGCATCCGGTGGAGGAGGCGAAACAGTAGCTGCAGTGACATCATTGCTCCGTACTGCTTGGCGACGCCTTTCTTCAGAAGCTTGAGCTGAAAATCATGCCTAGGACTTGTCGCATCTTTAGCTTTCAGCATATGCCTTCATGCTGTTGCGGACGGTCTTTGTGTATCTTTGTGTCGTAGGAAGTACTCGGGAGGTGGAGTGCGCCGTGGACGTGCCCCGATTCCCGGGATCCGGTAAGTCCGACCTGATTCCGCTGGGCATTTTCGTCACCTTCCTAAGCCCTCAAAGTCTTCAGCGAATCCTTTTTGCCAGGTTTACCGGAGAGGCAGCGAAGCCGAGAACCAGCAGAGAAAATCGTGCGAAAGCCTTGCCGTGGCGCGAACTGCTCGTGTTGGAGACTGCTTGCAATGTACTGTGTTGCTGTTTTTCATGGTCCTGCATGCATTCCCAATCATGTGGTGGGTAGCAGCAAAGCTGTATGAGATATCTCCGATCCCGAGCCTAGACGCACGGAGCTGCAGATCCCGCGGCGCAGGTTCCGGGTTTCGTATTGGAGGGTGGCCCGAATGCGGCTGGACTTGCGCATCGCGATCTTCCCGAAGGCGTTTACACTTAACTGTTAATCAGCTATAGTTCATGCCAAGCAGTCAGAGTTAGAGCTGTTTAGTGCGCAGGATGTGGCGGTTTTTGATGAGGAGAATACCATCTGGGCATATGCCATCCCTGATCGTCAGTGGATTGCAATGCCAGACAGGCAGCTTGTAGCTCCTATTATGCTTAAAGGGTCATGGGACTTAGTAACTAGGGTTATAATTAGGATAACTATACTTATGTATGACTACTTATAGCCCCAATTAAGGTACTTATAAGCTTGCTTACTAAGTCGCACGATCCTCTAAGTGAAGAGGAGGACGCCAAAGAATCGTGTGGGGCAACGGTTCAACCCCTGAAGATTCGCAATGGGCCCGCCTCGGTTGATGGACGCGTACTTCACGACCTACCGGTGGATGCTCGACAAAAGAAGCTGGCAACACTATGATCCCGGACTTCGCACCGTCTCTTGAAAGCAGCATATAGGTTCTCCTCACAGCGCGGTCAAGTTCACCGTTCTTCGGCCGAAGAGTGCAGAGCTTTTTGGTAAGGCCTGTGCACGACGTGGCCACCTCCAGTTGGAGCCTGCGGAGACTTCGGAGAGCGGAGCTCCACATCGGCTCCGGGCCTTCGGCAAGCTCTGGCCCTGCCCCGAGCACTCGGCTCGTGGCTTGGCGTATCCAGGACCGACATCGGCATAGGACCGTCGGTACAAGTAGCTCCGATAACCGGATCGGCCTAACCCGACAGAGGAAACCACGGACGTGTGATGACGCTCACGCGCACGCGCGCCTGTGCGCGCGCTGGTGCTCGTGCGTGTGACTGCATGTGTACGTGTGTGCCAACACGGCACCATGCGGTTGCTGAGTTCTTTGTTCCCGGTTCTTTGGCGCCCTCAAAATATCCTGAGTCATGCAGTCGTGTCGTTTCTTGGTTCGCACCGCTTGAAAGAGGACCAGAAAACGTTCTCGAAGCTCGGATGCTGACATTCCAGGCAGGCAGCGAACTGCTTGAAATCCTGGCCCCTGTCGACTTGAGGTGCCTTTGATCGTGGGAGTTTTGAGCCTTTCTCGCCGCTTGCAGGCTTCAACAAATCCCGGAGTCACCGTCCGACTAAGAAGCGACATCTGCTTCAGCCACCTCACCCAGCCGCTCGACAGGGACTTGTGCGGGATGTAATGGGATGTATGTTGCTGAGTTTTCAGAAGCTGGCCCAGGATACCGGACTCCTCCTGCAAGCAGCTACCCGAGCGTCACCCTCACGGGTATTGGACACACGACTGGGACACCTCGCCCTTGATGGGAAGCATGTTCCAAGCCTACTTGCAGCGGCAGGCAGGTGAGAAACCTCGCGTCGACCATTCCATGCTGGCAATTCTCGAGAGAGTCTCTGAGCATGCGATGCCATCTCAAACCATCTCCTTCGGGCAGGCTGCATCACCTGGAAGCGCGAAAACGGAAACTCGGCTCTTGCCGTACGATGGGATCTTTGCAGCGGGTCTGGCCGATTTCTTCTTGGCGGAATGGGGGGCGAAGGCACGTTCGTTGCATTTGCCCCACGCGCGGCTGTCCTGCATGCCATGACGAAAGGAATCTCGAGGCCAGTCACGACCACCAAAGATTTTGATCCTGGGGGCTGGACGTGGGGCTTTGGCAGACGCCTGGTCTTGAATGTAAGGGTCAACGAAGCGACGGCCAGTGCAAAGGCGTGCTTAGGTGCTTCTCTCGCCATGCGAGTTTGTTTTGCTCAGGAGCAGCTGGCACGCTGGGGCCTGCCAGCGGTGGCCATAGATGGCACCCTGGCAAGCTGGAGAGAAAGCCAGAATCTGCGTGCCTACTCGGGCCTACTCCTCCACCCTAAGGGAATTGCATGGTGGAGTTCACTGCTGAACATCGCGGACTGTGTGCCGATGTTGTGCATCCTCGTGGCTTGGGCGCGTGGGCAGAGGCAGCATGTGGGGCCGAGGTGGGAGACAGCTCCTAATCTAGCATGTCTCGCCGCCCAAAGCTGGCCTCTTGCAGCTTGTCAGAGGTGCCACCGGCTCCTCGAGTTGATCCAGAATTGAAGGCGGCGTAGCTCCGTAGCTCCCTTGGCCAATCAGGTTTCGAGCCTGTGCGACGCCAGGCTCTCGCCCCAAAGGAGACGAAGCTCTGGTGCCACTGGTTGCAAGGTGTTTCGAAGAGCGACTGGGCACTGGTGGCTTGATGTTCATTGGCCGACCTTCCGCCACGATGTGTGCTAGGGCCGAACTAGCCAAGGCTCTCAATCTCTTTCCGGAGATTCCCCGCCACCTGATTCCAAGGCCTGCCATGCCCATACGGATCCGAGATTTCACAAACTCTGAGAAACACACTCTGGGGAGGCTCGCAAGAGAGCTCACCTTGGGCCGGGAGGGCGTCATTCTGACCATGCCGATTGGCAGGTTGGCAGCTTGACGTGTGTATGTTTCCGCTAGACTCTAGACGTGTGTGTATGGGCCGATGCCTTGCCTAGTTTGAGCTGTGTTCGGGCGATGCGATCGCTTGGCATATGTCGGAGGTTGACGGAGCATTCCTGATTCTCGAACTCCTGCGCACACACACACACACACACACCCATCCCGAAAGCTGTAACAGAGCGAAAGAGGGTATAGTCTCTGGGCTATGGTGAAGCAGAAGAGGAGGAGAGCGCAGCCTCCGAGAGAGAAGGAGGATGACCTGCACAAGCTCGAGAAGTGTATAGTGTATCCAAAATAGCAGGCAAGCAGCTAACACGAGACTTGAGTGAGCAACCATTTTTGACTGGAGCAGTTGCACCTTGATGAGCACTAATGTTCGGTGAGCTGACCTCACGCTTTGATCGGTGGCGATTGGCAAGCACTTGAGCATCCATTCGCAGCAATCGTTCTGCCGAGAGTATGACGGCCCGGCTGCAGAAAGATGAGGCGGAAGCAGCTGATGAAAGAGCTGTCGCAAATGAACGGCTCAACAAAAAGATGGACCGATGCTGACAACCTCTCGGATTGTCCCGCTGTAACCTTACCCTGTCTGACACCCGACACCTGCCCGTCATTGCTCGAAAACCTGGAATATGGAGCCCGACTGAATGCGCGGTGCGCGTATCGCACGCCCACAAAACCTGGGAAAAACGAAGAAACTACCCGCACGACGGAGTCTCGTCATCGTTTGCACAGAGGTATTCACCCGCGATGCCGGGCAATCGGTTTCGGTGTCAGCTGGCAGACCCCGTCGCCAGAAAGCAAGACGAGAAGAAGAGAGGTAACTGCGGGTGCCTAAATGATGAAGCCATGTTGCGGCAGATCTGACCACGATGCAATCCATTCTGCATCATCAGTCGTGGTTCTTTTGCAATGATATCTAGGGCTATCGACGGGAAGCTCGATGAAGAGTCTGTCAGTAACTTCTTTCGGAATTCTTTCGAGAGGCCCTTGCAAGACGCAAAAAGACGGGATCTCGTTCGAGCTCTTCGCCATCGAGGTCTCTACTTGAGCCTTTTGGGAACAGAGATTCATGTGATGGATTCATGCAAGGCTACGCGGTTGACAGGGATGCCAGCCATGGGCTTACTCAGCTCAAGTTGCTGAGATGGTGAAGGGAAAACGCGCATTCGTGCGGGTGTTTCTGAGGCCGCCACGTTGGAGCGCTTGGAGGATTGCTTTGCTGCCCATGGAATGCAAACGCCATTGTCCTGAGGAAGAGGCGTTGTCAGCGTTGTGGATGTTCGGGAATCTATACAAGCAGAGTGGTATCCTTGAGTGGGCGTCCAAACATTACACACCAGTCATCATGTGACGGTGCCAGGCGGAAGGAAACGACAGACTGCTCTGCTCGTGTGATCCAGCAGCTGAAGGGCAGTCTGCCGTGTGTTTTGCATCAGAACTATGGGTGCGTGCACGGTGGTGTTTGGGATGCTCGGCTTGGAGAGGAGTATCACACCAGAACATCCAAGGGAGTGCAACCGGGATCCAAGAGCCCAGGTTCACTTTGGCTGCCGCGGCTACTTCACGAATGGCGGCAATGGCGGTCATGGTTCAACCCTCTGCTCAAGTCCTCTTTCTGAATACGCCGAGTGCCCTTGGCAAGGCCAGGGCCAGGCAGAAGCAAACCGCTACTCTCTGTCCCGCTTACCTTGCTTGATGCGAACACTGCGAGGAGTAAAGACTCAGACGGAGCTTCCGCGCAAGCGGAAGCTCCGACCTGCGCGCCGTCCGGTGGCGTTGGTTGCGCGGGCGCTGTTCCGTTCGGACATGGCTCATGCAGGCAAGGCAGCTCGGCGGCACTCGCGTTGGAACCTGCGGCCAACAGCTTCTTCAGGGGCGGGTGAGTTTCGAGCTCCCCACCGCCCTACCGTCCCTTCCGAAGGTTCAAAGCAACGCCTCCTCCCAGTACACACGGCTCTTTGGGGAACCTCTGGCTGGACTCTACGAGGCGATGGATCCCCTGAGCTTCGGCGCAGGCCCGAGGAAGTCTGGTCCTGGGCAGTTCTGCTCTTGTCTTCCGCTTTCAGGTGTGTGGCCGGACTCTCTCCAAGAAAGGCTCTTTCTCGTTGCGACCCTTCGGGCCCTGAAGCTCGCAGCTGCAGGCAGGAGTTGGAGTTGCCCGAGAGTCGACTCTGCGAGTGCGGCCTCATCTCAATGTTTCGGCCTGCGTTCTCGCAGGTTCCTTCGTTGGCCACAACCTGGCTCGAGCCCGTGCCAGAATCGGTCGAAGCCATCGAGCACTTCAAGGCATGCTCAGCATGATCGAGATCAAAGCGAAGTTTTCAGGACAGCTAATTGGCCTGGTCTGTTTGACCTGTAGCTGGAGCTGCTTTCCCCTGGTGCCGGATCCCGCGTCCCTCCTGACAAGACAGCTGCCGCCGCAGAAACGAAATCGCTTGCTGCGGCTGCGAACTCGCTCCACTTTTGCTTTGCATTCAGGACCTGCGGAACGGCAGCGTGCTTCGCTGATGCTCGAGTGCTTGCGAGTGCCATGCTTCGCACTTATTTTAGAGGGGAGCCCGCACATCTGAGTGCCTCTGAGCATTTGTGCGAATCATACATCGGCTCAGGAAACTGTAGGAAATTTTGTAAAGCGATTCTGCGCTTGCAACGGTTGGAGGAGGGGTCCTGCTGTGTTGCACTGGAAATCGCGGTCGTGTGATTTCTGGATATCGTAGTGGCATGTAGTGGCATTCAGACTTGGGGTCAGGTTTGGGGAGCCTATGTGGTGGGCGTTCTGCTAACCAAACAGACTGAGGTGATTGCTGATCTGAACCATGTTGGCTTGCACAGCTTGTCTCAACAAGGCACTTCCAAGATGTTCTGCAATTGATTGCGTGCACAATCAGCATGCGAGTCAAGCTGGTTCTCCAGACTGCAGGCCACGTAGACGTAGACGCGATGAAGTGGACCATCCCAAAGCTGATCGTTGCCAGCCGGCAGCACCAAGAGGCGTAGCACGTCTTAGAGTCCATAGGAGTCTAGGGCGAGGCCGACGGAATCTCAGAATCAACACGCCAGCTGGCTCCCTTTGAACGACTCGTTAAACTCAGACTTTGGAGAAGCTGATGGAACCAGCACCAGAGAAGAAGCTTGCGTGGTTCGAGCGGTTGAGTGGGACGTGGCACCTTCGTGTCGACTCCGACGATTCGTGGGGACGCTACTTAGAGTGCAATAACTGACCTTCTGTGCTGTGCAAGCTGTGGGAAAGCTTGCCATCAAGTGCGGAGCTTGGCTGACTGATTGAAGGCTATGTCTACAAATTCGCCTATCAAGCGGCCATTTGATCACCCTACATTCTGGACACTTCTGGAAAGCAACAGAGAGCCCTCGTCTAAGTCAGGGTTTGACTTGGTTCCTACTTCGCTCCAAGATTCCAGTCCTGTGAGCATTCCGAGGCATTTGGCGCATTCTCGTGCAATGCTTGAAACTTCACGTGCGATGAGTTCTGGACCTACCGAGTGGGTGTGCTTCGCGACCAAAAGCCATAGCTTCAGTTCCTAGCACGGCATGGCTGATGGCCAAATTCTCAGTCGAGTGCTTCGGGCATGCGGTATTGGAGCGAGTCTACCAGCGCGAGAGTGCATGTTGAACGCATATTGTGTTCATCAGTGCACATAGTTTGCAACTCTCGACAGTCTTGAGAATCATGAAGCGGTCGCATTCTGGTTCAAGAACGACTCAAGTGCTGACGCAGTCGAGCAACCTCACGAGCACGAATACAAAACACGACCGCATGTGGATCTTCGGTACTTGAGCCTTAAACCAAGAGCAGTCCGACGCTATTACTAACGTTCAAGTGCTTGCTTCCTCTGCCGATATGGAAGAAGCAGCAAGCGAAGAGGATGCCTTCTGCCATTCCAATGTGCACGTAGACACCCCCTCTAGTGCACAACTCCTACTAGAGGGCAGTGAGATTTCAGACTTCTGGCCCGCTCCCCCCGTCCCCCAACACCCCACGTAATGGCCACCACAAGTTCTGAAGAATTCCGCTGCATTCGCAGTAAAGAATGACAAGGGATCCCATCCAAAGCAGCAAAGGGTGTCGAGGTTGACTAGGAGCTGCAAATACCATGGGCACACTTGCACAGCAACAACTGTTGGTATTAAGTCGTAACCGGATAGTGTGGAACGTGGTGCTGCGCGGTGTTACATGATTCATCTGAGGGTGCTCGTATCCATTGCTCATTCGAACAAGTACGAGACCTGGGTAGGCACATGATCAGCTTGACCAGCCTGATCAAGCTGAAGAGCCTGAAGCCGAGGAGGCAGACGGAAGAATGCTATTCAAGGGTTCATCGCTTGCACGCGCTTGTCCTCTTGCGCGAGATGTTAGCGCCGCGTTGCACAATCTGTGAAGGCTTTGATGGACGTAAAGGAAGAGGAGGCCAGCAGACCTATCCATGTGCCAGTACGACTTAAGTTCCGGTGCGTGTACCACGAGCGGCGTCATGAGGGGTGTTCCACTGCCAGCACCGCCAGCACCGCCAGCACCAGCCCAACGAACTCACAAACAGATACAAGTACCATGCAGCAACGCTTCCGACGACAGCATGTCGAATTGCTTGCGATAGCCATGCTACAGCATGCCCCCCCGAATAACAGGGTAATTCGCAACAAAGTGAACTGATGATGTCCACCGGCCATGATAGCTATCGATTGAGTATCGCTCATCCTGGAACATTTGCTGGTGGTGGCAGTAGTCGCGGTAGCTCTGCAGAATCTACAGCGGCAGCCGCCGAGGCTGTTTGTGCCCGTCGTGCGATGATAAACTCTGACCGTCGAGACCGCAGCGGCCATTTCACCTGTCAGGTCGAAGCAGGCGGCGACGTTGACGCGGATGCCGTCGACTACGACAGCAATGACCAGGCTGCGAGCAGAGAGAGCAGAGACTTCGGAGACGTCGCAGACTCGGAGACTGATGGTTCGGTAGTCAAGAAGAAGATGCGGTAGCGGCATTCGGTCGACGAGGAGGGCACAATGACGGCCATGCCACAGTCGTGCAGTGCCATGCAACAGCCCGCTGCTGCAGCTGAAGTCGCCAGGGCAATCTGGAACACCGCGAGGATGCCGAATTCACAGCTCCGAGCGCGCTGCAAGAGGATCTGCCCTGCTTGTGTCCATTTATCCATTCTGGATAGAGACACTGAAGTGAGAGATGAAACCACCCAGGAGCACGCAGAAAGCCAGCACGGTCTCGGAGCTCAGCGTTAAAGGTGAGACTTCGAGAATCCTTTAGGGATGTTTTGAGGGCTGCTGCTTCAGGTCCTTCTGGCAGTCAGCACCGTTCTCAGACTGGGTTTGAGGCTGCCGTGATGCTACGAAAGCTTGTCCCGAACCTCAGGGCAGAAGAGGAGAACGACACCGGTGGCGGATCCCGTTTCGAGAGCAATGAGCTGCCAGCAGTTACTTGACTTCACCGACACATGCGAGCAGAATTTCGGCCGCACTGTGGTCGTGCAGCGTCTTCCATGACTGTCATGTGTCAGGAAGATGGGCCCATGAAGGCAAGCAGACGGCTTTTCGCAACGATGCGCTTTTGCGACAGTAGTATGCCATTCCCTCACTGGCAATTAGCAGGTCGTGTTCAATCGCACTCGCAGGTTCTCGACTTGTCGCGGACAGTCATGAAGAAGCTGTCGGATGTGCAGTGGTACTTGGGACAGGAGTGCTGCTGGAGAATGTTGCACGGTGCATGACTGGGCAAGTTGGTGAAGTGCGGGATGTCGAGAGCTCTGTGTGAAAACAGGAAAAAGCGAATGAGAACGGTGCGCTTGGCAGCAAGAAGATACTCATGCTCAGCTGTTGGCACATCTGCGCACGTCGGACTGACGGAGGTCTCTATGACTTCACAGAGGTGAACCTCGCAAAGTGCAAGCTCGAGGGTGATGCAGCTCGGGAAGTGGCAAAATTCTGCCAGAAGTGCCCGGCGCTGAAGATCCTGAAGCTACATCACAATGGCATAGATGATGCTGTGGTCGAAGACGACCTGATGCACATCTTCAAACACTGCCCTCGCCTGTGGGAGGTCCATTTGAGCCATAACTGGATTACAGAAAAGGGTGGTTGGCTCTTGGTCCGAGAGGCAGCCACGCACCTGCCCGAGCAACATTCGCGTCCACTATGGCTCCGTATGGAGCACAACTTCAATGGCGCATCGGAAATTGAACGTCGCTGTCGCGATGGCGGGCTTTCCGTGTGCTTTCGTGAAGATCCAAGACGCTGCACGAATCGAAAATGCAAGCACGGAGCACGGATCCACTTGCCATTCCTGCTGGATGACAAGAAGGACTGGAAAAACAACGGCACATCGTGGAGCCCATGGCAGTCCGGGAGCTACGAGTACCGCGACCGATACAAGCACGACCAGAACGATTATGGCAAGAATGGCTACACTGGCAGTGCTTACGGGAGCAACGGATATGGCAGCAACCACAATGACAGGAATGGTTATGATCACAGGGGCTACAACAAAGATCCTGGATATGGTCGTTTCGGCAGCAACGGTTACGACGAGGCAGCTGCTGGAAGAGACTACAGAAGCCATCGTACCATCACGCAAGATCGCACCCGTTCCGATAGATACCATTCCCACGAGGAGTTCCGAGACAGACGGCGTGACTCGCGGAGCCGTACCCCTCCACCAAACCGGGTACGACTTACCGAGCGTTTCTCGCCTCCACCTCGACGTTTTCCAAGTGTTCGTAACGTCCGTGAAGTCACCCGCGTGCCGAGCCCTCCCGGCCCACCGCGGAGACGACAGGCTCAGGCCCCCCCCCCCACTCGAAGAACAGAACCGTTCCCCCCACGCAAGGCTCCGACCCCGCCAAGGCCGAGAAGGCAGCCTCGACAGCAGCCTCGACAGCAGCCTCGGCAGCAGCCTCGGCAGCCCCTTCGAGCTCCACGCCGTCTCTCTCCCGCCCGTGAGCCTCCGAACTATCAGCGCAACCCGGCCCAGCGAAACCGACACGCTCCACTGCAAGCTCCGCCGGCTCCGCTCCCCCGGAACCTGGGCAACCTTCCACAGGTTCGGAGGCCTCCCTCCCCGCCCCAACGTCCAAAACTCCCCCTTCACAAGCCTACAGAAGAGCAGTCTTCGAGCTACGAGTACTACAGCGATGAAGATGAGTACAGCTATGATGACGATGATTCCGTAGCACCTGCCGGGCAGAGCCGCGACGTAAAAAGCGTGGTGGTCCCTCTGCCCAAAGTCCTTGCAAAGGGCTCGGTGGGTCAGGTCCAGAAGCACCAGTTCCAGAAGCACCAGGGCGCTGTACACAGGAGGGAGCCACTCGCAAAAGGCAGGCCCTTCCAGCAGAATCGACGGCGCTAGGCAGCCAGGCTTGCAGCCGGCTTAGTAATGCGACAGATGGCTTCTTGTTTCAAGGAGCCTCAAGCTTCGGAGTTGGATTCCAGAAATTTGAAGGAAAACGCGTGCGGACCGGAGTGTTAGTTCATCGGTCGTTTGAGCTGACATCGGCTCGGCCGCATCTGTATGCCTTCAGAGCACACTTCGTTGATCTTCGTTGCATTTGCAGTCCGTCTCTCCTTGTCGCTCTGGCTTCATGAAGCCTGATGTTCAGGGAGGTGGGATCGGGCGCAGCTCAATTATGGAAGTGAATTGCAATAGAGCAGAAGTCGGCTGCTTGCGGGAAGCCTGGCTGCAAAGATATCGCCCACTACGCAACGGGAAGCAGCAAGAGGCTATAGGGTTGTGGTCTTTGCGCTCACGAGGACGGTGTGAGCCTCCTAGATGTCTAACAACAGGGAGAGTGCTTTCAATTTCACGAGAGACTTCTGTCTGCTCCCCTCTGTGAAGATTCGCTGACGTGCATGCGCGGCTGTTGCTCAAACATGCTCAAACTGTACAAACCGAGACTTGCAATTAGTCTGAGCGCTAAATGAGTGATGTCGTTTATTCCAAGCGGGGAAACCTGCAGTCGGTGCCGGCCCATTTCAGGCCCCATCCCCGAGCCAGGCCCGTTAGGGCCCAAGCAACCCAGCAGAAGTTAAACAAGTTTTGGCCTTGGAGTTTTTTTCCCGAGCCACCGAAAGAAATACCAGCATCCCCTAAGCCGCCATGGCATCGCCTGGCCGAATGTCCAGCCGGCCATCGCGCCTCGACATGCTCCGGCGAGGAGTCCAGCCGGCCACGAAGTCTGCAGGTTGTTCACTGCGAGTGGCAGCCGGCAGCCTGGATCAGGAGTTCCAGAGGATTACGTGGACGCACTGCTCGACGAGAGCTACATGCAGCAACTCATCGTCGTCGCCACAGCTGCGAGTATGTCTTCTACGTTGATGCCGCTTGCTTCGACTGCCCTGCCAATGCCAGGTTGCCACCGGCAAGCAGCATCGGAAAAGGCAGCGGCAACGAGATCGCCAAAATCGGCTCCAAAACGTGTCTTGCCCACGCTTGGCCTGACCCACAATGTTAGCAGTCGCTGTCCTTTGCAGTTGTAACGCCAGCACATCGGTTTCAAATGACCTTGCAAGCTTTCCAGGTCATCTTGACCTGCCTCATCTGCCAGGCTCTTTGCACATCCACTGGGAGTATGTAAAGAGACTTCATCTAGTTTTGAGGGATGCATGCCCATGGGCCATGTTCTTTCCCAGTGCCGCCTGGTGCAGGCTGTTTTGGGAGTTTGGGCCAGATGCTCAGCAGTCGAGAGGAAAGCTCGATCTTCCTGAACCCACACCCGAGCACGAAGCTAAAATCTACAGTAGTTCCTGAGCCACGCATTGACATGCCCTGTCATCACAATCTGAGTGGCGATGGGTTGACCTGGGACATGTGACATGAAGCACAGCAAGCATGGGTAAGCTGAAGCTTTCTGCGTGGTGACCCTGTGCCATTGGGTGGTGTGACCAGGTTGCACTGTACAAGACTTTCCTGCAGCCGGACACCATCATCAGTGCCTTTGTCACGATGGAGAACATCGACATGGCGCGGGCCGTGGGCCTGTCGTCTGTGCCACTTTCAAGGGTCCCAATCGTTCAAGGTCGTGCATTTCCGCAGGAAGCATCCCCGTTGTCGCGAATTCCCGACCGCCTGCCATCGTCTGCCCTGTCTCCCTGAAGATTTGGAGGTGCTGATGATGGACACGTCGAACCACATGAAAGAACGGCGAGAGCAGCAACACCAGGCCAAGTCTGCTCTGCGGTGGCTCGCTACGAGCCTTCAAGCACAAGCGTGGCTGAGCTGAGGTTTCCTTCCCTTGGCATTTCCTATTGAAGCATGTCGGCAAGCAGTACGCCAGGTTGTGAAGTCCTTTTCGAATGACATGCATGAAGCAGGATGCCCAGTTACTTTGTTCCCAGACAGGTTCCGGCTGCATCACCAGTTGTCGCAACAGTCACATGACAACGCCTGTTTGACATTCTGTCGACTTTCTGTCCCCCTTCTATCGCCGGGCAGCGAAAGTTGCCGGTGTCTTGAGAGTACGCGTCGAGGCCATGCAAAGACAACGAGAAGGAACTCTGCAACAGCTTGTGGATCGAGTTGAGGCGAGACTCATACTGACTTGGACTGTTTCACACTTGACATTCCCGGCATCTAAGGTTAGTGCCGTGCAGGCATATTAATACATCTTGACAACCCTTGAACTGCGCCCCGTGCCAGGAACTGAAGTTGAACTCGTCCACCGCGTTCAGCAGATTTCTTGGCAACATCTTCAGTACCAACAAGCCGCAGGCGGATTGAATGCCAGAGCTGCAGTCTGGGACTGAATCGCCACTGCCCGAAGTCATTTAGTGCATCCCACAAACATCCGCAGCACTACGTTTTTTGCCAATACAAGTATGTGAGAAGACATGTCAAGCCAAGCCTGCCTTTGGTTTGTCCGAACTTGCCGTGTAAGTCGGCATGCTCGGGATTCTTATGAAGTTCCGGCACGAGCAGCATCATTACGGGAGCCTGAACTACGATGAGCTACGATGCCAGGCATCGGAGCAGATCGCTAAGCATGTCTACTCACTTACGGGTGTGTGATGTGTCTGACGAGACGTGTACCCAGTCTGCTGAGCGGAAGGATCACACCGGCCTGTCCGGCGGAAGGCGTGGCATTCCGCTGGTTTCAATCAGATGCTTCATGCCTTGGCTGCAGAGCATTCTCTGAGAAGAGCGTTCCTCATAGTTTGGCCGCGAATGTCCACCTGGAGCGGTGGGTTTTGTTTCGACATGACTGAAACGATGCTTGGGAAGTTTCAGCACGTCTGCCAGGCTACGGTTTTCGACAGGCATCTTCAACAGGCCGAGCGTTGCATGTGTTCTGGGCACATGTTGGGTTTCAGTGTAGCTGGTTCCCAGCGAACGAAGATTCGGGCTTTCCCCCACGTCTCCCTTGTGCTTCCCCTCCGGCTCATGTTTTGCATGCGCGACATCTTGCGAGATCTTGCTTGCAGGGTTCTCCGGACCCTTCCGAGCAATTCCAGGTATGGGAACCCATTGGTGGTGTAGCAGAAGGAATGCCCGTCGCAATTCTCCAGCCTGGCTCAGATCTGCTCTTCGCTGCTCTCTTTTTTCCACGGTCAGCAACCTTCGTCAGAGCTTAAACGGTTCGACGTCAATCAATGGGACACTTAGCCATTCAATTAGTGACCACGGGTAACTTGAGCGGCGATTTCGGCCCGTGCCATTGCTCCTTGAGCGAGCGACCCAGCGCTAAGGAGCACTGCGCAGCAAAGCTACCCAGAAGCTAAAAACCGATTCCCCAGACCAAGTCTGATTTTCCGCGATGCCGAGGCCCGGCATTTGCTGGTGGGCATGACGGCCAAAAAAGCTTCAAGCGTAAAGACATCCAAGGTGCACGGGTTTGCATTCAAGGCTTAGGGGTGTAGCCGTAGAAGTACAGACACGCTGGAGTGGGCGGATGGGAGTATTGTACCGTGTCATGCCGTGTCCCTCGAAAGGTACCTAACAGAGATCGCTCTCGCTACGAAGATCAATTTGTGAAAACGAAGCTTTGCTCTTTCCATGACGCTCGGCTTTCTCAGCCTGCGTTTGTCGCCCGGTGGCATCTTCCCTGCAGTCCCCGGAAAAGGCCGGTCAATGTCAGTGCTATTAGGACTAGGAGTGGGTGGAGATCTTCTAGTGCAGCCAACTCCCCACATCTCCCGACCCTGCGCAAAATGGCAAATCTGGTCATGGCCGAGGAGAAAGGCAAATGCACTCGCGGAGCTCAGTGCCGCGAGCTTAGCCATTGACATGCTAGCATTGTTAGGCACGGGCAGGGCTTGGGTGGCAACATAGTATGCATTCTGCGTGATGACGCCCCATTTTATGTTAGTAACCTCTGACTGTATTCCGGATTGTTAAGGGCACGGCGGTAGCCGACATAGAGTGCCGTCGTGATTTTTCCGGCTGGAGCAAAGCTTGGGCAAATGCGAATGACATGTCAAAGGAGGATGAGCGGAATCACAGTCCAGCTGCCGACTGTCCAAGGCACCTTTGCACATGGAAGCTTTGAGCTACAACAACTTCCAGATCTCACCAAGACATCGCTCTGCCCTGCCTTAATGCAATTTGGGGCTGCTTGGCCACACGTTTTGACCTCGAATCACTGACGCGCGGCGGGTGTAGGACAACATCGCCCTGCAGTCTTGTGCAACGATCTTGTCACGAAGTATCGGTCATTAGGAGGTGATGGCAGGAACATGAAGATACTTGTATGCCAGTGTTTGACTGAACACGAAGGCTTGCGACGACGGCGCTTGCCTCTTTGCGCAACTCCTCCTGCATAAGAGGTTTAGCAGGAACATGCAGCGCTTGGCAGTGCTGTCTGAGAATTGCCTCTCTTGCTGCATGCAAGCACCTGAACGTGGCTGCGTGCCCCTTGATAGCTAGCCAGATCTACTGCGCAGGTAGCAGGCGAGAAAGGTGTGAGCCATAGTTTTGTGTCAGCACAAGGTTCGTGGGTCGGTGTCGGGGGAGGCTTCAGGCGCAAAAGGGTAGACGATTGACTACGGGACAGGCTGTTCACAAGTGCCATGGTGTGTGTTTGACAGCCTCGTCAAAGTCCATGAGATGTATAAACTCCTGACAGTATTCTCAAGTCCTAAACCAGGGAAGATTTGGTTTAGTAGAGGCTTGACGTCGCGACTGACCTGTTTTGGCCCAGGCATGGTGTAGAAGAGCTTCGCGCCACGACGAAGATCCTTGGAGGAATGCAGAAGCACAGAAAGAGTGCGATTCTAGAAGTTCGTTGCAGCATGGTTTTGGGAACAGTGCAACGGTGGACAGGATGGACTAGAGGATCACAGGCTTTTTCCCGCAATTCCTATGAGCATGTGAATGGCGCCAAGGTTCTACAAGACTTCGATGTGCTTCTTTTCTGCACGTCTTGCAACAGACATGACAGGGCCTGTGACCCTGAACGGTTCTACTATGGCTGCTCACGTTAGGTAAGTTTCACATGATGCGACAATGCCGAATGGGGGCGGCCTGCTGGAGCCTCGAAGGGATGTCGTTCTTGTGGCACCAACCGCAGCTTTTGCAGAGTCGTAGAAGTTGCTGGAGTGAAGCTGTCTGTCCTAGGCCGACATGCTCACGATGAGTCAGAGCTGCGCATGGATCTCCGTGAGAAGCTTGCAGAGGACTGCAGAAGCACCAAAGTGCAGTCAAGCGTTGTTTAGGTCAGCTGTTGTCGGGAACAAGGACCCTTCGCTGTCTTCTCTCTTCGAGGGGGTCGATTCCGTATACAGGCGGCTTGAGTATGTTGAGGTGCCTTTGTGCAAGCTCCCACGCCTAAGCTGACTCGCAGGCAAGACTCGTCCGTCTCGTCCGCATCTTGCCCGCCCAGTACCTTCAGACAGATGCCAAGCATGGACCTGGATCAGGCCGGGGCGCAGCGTTACAGCGCAGTGTCAGACCTGACCCCGCCTGGTCTTACATTGCAGGATGATGTGGAATCTGCGGGATGGCCACTGTGGTTGGACATGTCAGCATCGGCGAGGCGCAGCGTGTCAGCCAGCCTTGTCCGCGTAGTTTGGGAATCCTGGAAAAAGTTCCAGGCTCTTGCAAACGGATTTTGAATGCCTTGTAGAATTGTAGATTTGCAAGTGTGCCGACACAAGGCCCGCTGCGTGTCATCCGCAACAATACTTCCAGCAGCTCGGCACCGAACTCTAAAGCACGAGTCATTGCTCTGCGTGGTCAATCTCAGCCTGCTTGCAAGGCCGAGCTGCTTGATGGATTTTTCCTTGCAGAATGAGACATGCGAGTTGGTCGGCCGCACATGTCAGTGGCTTTAGTTCGATGCAACAGCGAAATCGGGTGCCGGATGGTACATGACTCGACATACCCAAAATACCCAAAGGTGGATCTTTTGCCCCGGGGTCACTCAGTAATTGTTCTCGTTGTTGTGAATCTGGGCAACATGCGCCACTCGTGTTTTCGTGCTTGCCAGGCCACTGACCTACTCGTAGCTTTCATGTGCGATAGCTCGCGAGGTCACGGAAGGAGTCATCCCGGCTGTCGCCTCCATGGGTGCCTGACTTGTCCAAGCAGCTGGTCAGCAGTTGACTTCCTGGCTTGAGTGTGCTTATGGGTCCAGCGGACTTTGACCAGGAATGGAGTGGAGAACAATGTAAGGAGAACGAGTCCATGCAATCCTTCAGAGCATGTTTGATTTGCTTGATCAAGACAGTCTGTCGAGTGATCGAGTGATCCAGTCACTGCTTCTGTTGAGTTTGGCCATGCCCCTTGAAACCAAGGATGCCAGCTCACAGCGTTCTGTGCGGACCCTCATGGCAAAAGGAGCAAGCCTTCTGCGAGTGGCAGAGCCGCATTTGGGGTTAGATTCGTTTTATCTGCAGGTTTGAAGTTTCGGGCGGCTGGCTTCAAGCCCGATGTAGGCTCTCAGAGGACTCTGCTGGTCATTGGATCAAGCTGTCTAGAGTTGAGCAGCTTTGCAGAATCCCAGGCTGGAGCAAAGATTAGACGGACCTCCTGGTCTTCCGAGAGGTTCTGTGATGGACATCACCATCAGCTTATAGGCCGGTTCGGCGAATGGGCTGCTGACTTGCCATTTGGTGACATGGTCTTGGGACTCAGCTATTTGATCAGCTATTTCGACTTTTCACGTGGCCCGAGCACACTTCAAAGTGCTCGGGTCTGTAAACCAATGCTGCAAGCAGGATCTTGGTACCGTGTCAGCTGGTGTGACACTGCTTTGATCTTCGTTGTTCAGCTAAACCCTTCCGCAGCGAAGTCATTGTCGAGGCGAGTGTAGGACAATGAAAGCATCGGTCCGTTCCGTATCCAGCACAGCACAGCACTCATGAAGTTAACAGTTAACATTTAGAAGCACGAAGGTGTCATGTCCATCGGCTGTCAGCCAATCTGCTTTGCGTAGCAGCGAGACTTGCTTTGATCTTGTTGCCAACGAGACGAAGCTCAGCTTTATTTGAAGCTTCTTCACCTGGATTCTCGCTCCTGGAGCGGAGCCATCCTGATTAAATCCGCGAGTTGTGCATAAAAAGCACCGACTCGGCACCTTGCACGATCTTGACACCGGTGCTGATTCCTCGCGTCCCCAATCTTCTGCATGGTCGGACCTGCCTGGCAGAAAGTCCGGCCAACCAAGAGCACCACGTCCTAGCGGACTGCTAAAGCGAAGTTGTATATACAGCATATGCGTTGCTATTACTATCCATCCCTCCGTCCGTCCGTCCGTCTGTCCATCCATCCTCCACCCATACATGCATACGAACATCCGGGCATGCATGCGTATATCCAAGTATCACGTGTATCTACACATCCATTTACCTGCTTACCTGCTTGCCATTCTGCGTCTCATGTCGGGTATTGCCAAACGAAGTGTTGTTGTCAGCATCCAAAGGTTTAACATCATTAACATTGTCAAGGCAAGGTGTGATGATAGCTGTGCTTATTGTTGTCATGGTTGCTAGTAGCACGGCTGGGTGCTGCATCCTTTTTCTCACTGCTCGTTGATCCTTATTAACTGGCAAATTCGATCCCGCGTGGGTAATGGCTCAGAACATGCTTCTGCATGGCTGCGAGCCTCGGTAAACTCGACAGGACTCAGGACACTTATGATTGTGGCAAAAGCCAAACTCATTCATTTCTTTACGGCGAGCATGCCCCACAGACAGCAGTTCATGCAGATACCCGGCCAACCAAGATTGGTAGGGATCTGTGCTTTTGCCTAAAGTGCAGAGCAAGGACTTGAGACGAGTTCCCAAAAACCGTCTGTAGACATTTGCCCGCCTCACAGTCGCCTAGTGGCATACCAACTCAAGTCTCCAAGCGACACAGCCAATTTGATGCTGGGTCGCTGACAGCAAGGCCCGCGGCAGGTCAAGAGAATGCCGACGAAGCCTGCACTTGCATGCAACTTGCCTGTCGGCTTTTCTAAGTCCCTTGGACACTCGCAAGCTCACCTGAACATGCAGTATGGTCCTACAATTTTATATTGGCTTATGCTTGTAGACGTGCAGCGATTTCCCAGGTACATCGTGCAGGAGCGGAGGCTCTTACGAAGCGACTCTGAGCTTTGCTCATACGTTTCCGTAGCCGCTTCGTCGAGTACGCTTCCTCTGATTTCCTCCTTCGAGGTCGCTTGGTTTTGGGCGATTTCGTTGTTCCACAGGCTTGCCTGCAGAAGTCTAGGCGAATCAAACGTCGCACACCATTTCGCGATGAGTTCCAGCTTGCAGCAAGCCCCACGGATGATCAGCTCTTCAGCTTGAATGCCATAGCTTTATCACAGGCCGGCGGTGCAGAAAAGCAAAAGTCGCCTCAGCGAGAGAGACTAGGGTGTCTCACCTTGACAGCCAAAACCAAACATCTTCGGCCTTGCCCCGACAGTGCTGGTCTCGTAGGGAAGACGGTCTGATTTGGAAGTCTGTTCTGTGCTCCAATCTGAGGCTCGGCCACTGGCACTGAGTAACGTATACGACGTAGGCAGAAAGTGCTCTGAAGATCGCACGTCGTTTCACGTCCCAGAGTTCTAAGCGCCTTGCAGGAACAGCCAGAAGCTACACGACTTTACCAGCAATCTGACTCTGCAACAGGAGGCAAGCCACTGCGTCCCCGAAGTGTCCTTGTTTTACTGACAGCGTGTTGCAGTCTTGTGGAAGTTGTCACCGGCAGAAGGCCCTTGCAACGGTCACGGCGGATCAGTACGAGTACTTCACGCACCTCAACGAGGCCAGTAAATTTGCACATCCCTGTCCCACGGAAAGAATTCAACAGTCGCGACACCAGATCTCTTGCTGAAGACAACGGGTTTTGTGCCAGCAGCGGTTCGTTCAGCAGCACCAACAAGATCAAGAGCGGCTGCTGCTGCGGCTGCCCCGACCACTGCTGCCGATGCCTCGACCGCTGCTGCTACTGCATCGGAGTGGTGGTTTTGGGTGTTGGTGGCTCGTGCTTCACTCCGTATGAGCAAGAGGAAAACTAGCCCATGAACTCACGTCTACGAGCTTCATGGCATGCGAGCTCAGGGGTTCCGGACATCATGACATGTGTCGCAAGGGTAAGGACGCGACGGCAGAAGCATGCGTGCATGTGGGTGCATGCAGCAGTGTCGTAATCAGTGTTTAGGCATTGTGGCCAGGCCATGTCACGATGCGTGGAGACCTTCCAGCAGGATGGGAATGGGGATTCAGTCTTAATTGTGTATGGCACATGCAAGGGCAGTCTTCATGGAAACCTCTTGCTCTTGCAAGCCAGGTGAAAAAGCCGAGCACGATAAAGTGATCGTCTCAGACGCATCTTCGGTGCTTGCTTTTCACTTTGTACTGTCTGCTGCAAACCCAAGCCGAGCACGGATCGATCGAAAGGCAAACAACCCGTCCCCAGAAGGAAAGGGGGGTTTCTTGCAAGACTGTCGTTGGAACGTGGCTCTCTCCATCGGTTCCTCCTCTTGGATGGGCGGCATTTGCGAGCAGCACTCGCGCCAACCCGTCGGGGAACCCTGACCGCTTGGAAAGGTGGACAAGAGAAAAGATGGGAGAGTGTTCACCGAACCCTACTGTACCCTCACCCTAGTCTGTGTAATCGAAGAGTCTTCAAGGAGTCCTCCGGGGCACACGACTGGCGCAAGGTCGCCTGTAATACGCGGAATGCAAGCACACAGCAAACACACCAAAGATTCAATGCGGGTTGGGGTTTCAGGGTAGTGGCCCACGGGAATTAAAGTGGCTATTGTGAGTATGGGCTGTTCTGGTTGAGCTAGAGAGTCTAAACCCTTGCCACTCTGAGTACAGGCTGTTCTTGTCAGGTTAGGGTCTAAAAGTCACCGTGAAGGCACGAATCCTGTGGTGTTGAGTAATTACAAGTGTACGTGTTCCTGGTCATGGTGGGGTAACAGCGCCCCCCTCCGCGAGCAGTCCCGTCGGTTGTGCTTTCACGGGATGAGTTGCAAAGGTATTGTGTTCTGATTGGTGACAACGAGGCCGCTGCTTGTTCAAGGTGCTGATGTGCTCAGAATAGGATCCAGATGCTAAGCCACTTTCTGTGTTAGCTCGCGCACTGCAGCTGAAAGTGCTTGAGTCGACCGCAGGCCATGTGCCAGAAGCCTGCAGCGAAGCGAGTTTTTTTCTCAGCGAACCCGCACTGGGGCTTGGCAAGTGCACTAGTGATCATAAGCCCAGGTGGACGATTTCTGCAACTTGCCTCAGAACAGGGATCTCTGTCCGCCGGAATTAGCAAATGCAGAAGCCTCAGATCTCTCGACCTGCCACATGACGAAGAATGGGCTTGCAACTCTTCGGGGCGTTTTCAGCAAGGTTGGATCTCCAATCGAGTATGCCTATGAGTTCGACAGTTGCAAAGACTTCGTGCTTGCCCCTCAGATCATCGTGTTCCAGCTGGTGGCAGAGAAAGAAGAAGCTCCCTGCCAGGACAACTCGGTTCAATGACATCAAGCTCATCATGATGTTCACCGTCTCGCCGCTTTGCCCCAACAAGAGGAGGAGCAGGAGGAGGAGGAGGAGGAGGAGGAGGCTGAACCAACAGAAGCCGTAGCCGCCGTAGCCCTTACGAATGCGATCTTGATATGTCGATGCCCAGGTCCAAAGAAGATGAGCAGATGCGGCTCAGGAACCCGACTTTTCGGAACTTCGTCCAGAACACGACCGGTTGCCTTCACCCTACTCCGGCAAGTCTGTGTTTCTTCGATCGCTCACGATGGCTCTTTGCACGCCCGCACTTTCTTTTCGTGGTCTCGAGGTGAGATGCAGCCAGTCTCACGCGTTGAGGATAAGGCCATGCGGGGCTTGGGGTGTGTTGGTTCAGGCCTGACCGTGTCTGGGCTGCCGGCTTCTTGGGAGATAGTAGATGTTTAGGGAGGCGATGTGGGGCGGGGGGGGGGGGGGGGGGGGGGGGGGGGGGATTTTTTGAAAAACTTGTTATTGCGACAAGCTTGGCAGCGATGCCGAATGATGCTGACTTGTTGCCAGTGGTTTCGCACAGCGTCCCTACGCACAGAATGGCTACAAGACGACAGTCGTGGAGTATGTTGCCAAGGAGGCGCAGAATTCTCCGACGTGCGTAGCTAAGCAGACGATAAGTGGGCAGGCATGTGCAGGCATGCTTTTTCGAGTTGGCAGGACACGCCGCAGTCCCGCCAGAACTGCTTGCACTTCATTCTTGGACATGGGCTGGATGATGTTCTTGAAAAGCCTCGATCTCAGTCGACAGTCCTGTATGGCCTGTCAATGCTGGACTGTGAACTTGTCGGGGTCCGCTCAGTTTCGGTCCAATGACCGGGGGACAAATTTTGCTGACTGGTCCATGTTTCAATTACCGGTTACCGCCCTCTATGCATCGTGGGATCATCCTGAGTTCGAAACCAGAAATCGAATGCGCTGCAACTCTCGTGGTATGCAGATGTCTGCAGGTCCAAGTCAATTGTGGAACTCCTGAAATTTACAGGGCAGGAGTTCGAGGTCTCCTGCTCAGGCTTCGCCCAACTGGTCAAAGCGTCAAGTTACGTTCGTGCGAGCAAGGAACCAAACTCACAGAAGGACATGCGCCTGCGGCCAAGCAGGCTCTCTTCGCTTCAGGCGGTTGGGAGTAGTTTGCAATGAGGGCTTCTATGGCCAGACCTACTGGTTGTACGTGATGCAAGGACTAAGAAGGTAAGGCGCAGGCACAGTGGTTCCTAGACCCAGAAGCCCCTTTTAGACAGTTTCTAAAGGCTGGGATTGTGAGGGCTACGGGACGAGTCCGGGTCCAGACGTCGCTACCCCGCCACAACACCACGTGTATGACATCTGACATCAACTGAAAGCCTGCTGCACGCGCTCGCTTGCTCGCTGAGTTACGGCGTGGACTTCATGTCCTGTTCCGACAGGGCGCCATGACCCTGCCTCTCAGGCTACATATCATTCTTGCTGCTGCCCTTAATCCTGTTTGCCTACTTGGGCGCGTAGGGGACCCCAGATTGTGTTTAAGGGGTTGAGGGCCTAAGCAAATCGAACGGTTGGCAAGGTCCGCTATTGCACGCTGGTATGCAAGCTTCCAGCACAAGGCGGCCAGGCACTCGGCGGTTGCTTCTCTTCCATGAAGGCTTGCCAGGGTATGGCTCTTTGCCATTTCTCCCGTAGCCAGTGTTCTTCGAGCCGAGGCTCGCGTGATGGGCAAGAAGAAGAAGATGCAGCGCCGGCGAAGTCTTGGCGGCCTTGGCTCTTCAGCGAAGATGGGCAGTGCAGCACGGGGTCCAGGATCAAAGTGACAAAGACCTTGGTTGAGAAGCCCGCGCGGAGAGCTTCCAGCGTGGACCGTTTTGTCGAGCCCTCACACTACTTCGCATAAAGCGAGCATACCTCGCATTGGCAGCTCAAGGCGGCTCAGCTTACAGAGGTCGAGCTGGCAGAGGTGCTCTGACGCGAGGAATTGCGAGGAGGGGACGTAGAAACAGGGGTGTGTCGCCAGGTCTCCAACTTGAGGCCTTTGGTGAAGCTGGGTTCCCCGATGACGGTACGGGCACGCCTCAAGGGCGGCCACTTGCGTGATCCGCTCGGTACGAGACAAAAAGCCAGCCTTGCGGCAGAGCCTCTGGAGTCCGAGGTCAAAGCCCGCAGGGCGCCGGAGCCTTGAGAGGATCAGTATGCAGACGTCCCCCGGCTTTTTTGTCAACTTCCTCGAGCTCTGAGGTGGCAGACGGCAACGGGACTCCCTTCGATCCCAATGCGTTTCCAGCTCAGACAGACTGTCGACCATCATGACATGAAGTGTTGCTGTCTCGGGGTTTGCAGACATTCGCGACCTCAGGTTCTGGACGTTCGAGCCCACCACAGGTGAGCAGGCCGCTGACATGATGATGGAGGCCCCTTTAGCAGAGTTTTCATGGAGCTGTGCCGAAGCCTTCGCTTCACAGGCCAAGCAGGCCGTCCACATCAAGAACAGCAGAGGCGATCTGCTTTGCCCAAGCCTCAGGATGCGGGATGGCAAAGTTCATGGTGGAACACGAATGAATCATGATCTCTGAAACTTAGGCATCAAGGAAAACGGAGAGACACACTTCCTGCCTCCTGCAGAGGCGCTGCAGAACTATCCCAAACGTCTACTGTAGCTGAAAGCCTTTCCAGCGATAACCGGCAATAGCTCCAGAACAGGCGGCGGCGACTGGCAGAAGAGCTGCTGAGTTTGTTGTGTCTTCCATGTCCGGGGCGGAGGACCGGGGAGAGCTACTGACCTTGGAGAGAGACAGAGACAGAGAGAGAGAGAGAGAGAGTGGTTCTTGGACCCACTTCTTCGGGCAAAACCACATAGCTTCAAGAAAAGAATGGAACACGGCTGATGATGTACGTAGTTGCACTGTTGTTTGCCAGCATGTACCTCGTAGTTCGCTGTTGCTTCAGCTATAAAGCCTTACGTTCCAGAACATAGCGGAAGGTGCTTCCAAGATGTCTACCGTAATAGTGTGTTGTTTGGGGAACGGACACGAAGCACAAACCTAGATAAGTTTTGATAGCAAGAAACATGCGAAGGTGGACCCCCGAATACACATTCTCATAGTCGTGTCAGTGTGTTTTTTGTCACAATGTTGCAAAGCAGGGGGACCACGACGATGTACCAGAACGTCAATTCTTGTGGAGCAAGCATGACTTGTGCTTTTAGAGGGTCAGTACACTTGTTGATCGGTATGGTTTACATAGCCATCCTGTTGTCAACCGAAAAGCTCCACAAGATTGCGAATAGTATGCCCATGTCGAGTTTATCAGTGATGGCACTCTACATTAGTTGTTTTGTTTGTTTAGGTTCAGAATTACTTGATGTTAGAGTGTACCTTAACAAAAGAAGCCATCACGCAAAAATAGCGAAAGTATGGATTGCACTTGCGAACCGTGGAGCGGTTCATCGGTGTCCCCTGGTAGCCTCCTCTGTGTACTATGTTTACTAGGTGAGGCCGTTACACTTGCGGGGGACCAAACAACTGTAGGGGGACATCTGTACTGTAAAAATTGTGCATGTGTGACACAAACAACTGAGGAACCCTGATACTTTATAGTCCAATACACGTCTTTGGCCAATCAGGGTAACTCGTTGTTATTTCACGCCCTTCCAACCGCCCCATAACACATGGGGGGCCCATGGGGCCGAAGGGCCTCGCACGCCCTTCACGCCCGGCAGAAGAAGAGAGAGAGAGAGAGAGAGAGAGAGAGAGAGAGAGAGAGCTCTTTTCGGGGGAGCACACGCGGTGCACGAGACTACCCAAACGGGGGAGACACATGATGACCATATGGGGGAAGATCCGACCACAGCGCCGGCTCACGAGCCCGCCGAGGAGGAGACGGCGGCCTACCACGGGGACACCGAGACTGACCACGGCTCCACCGCGCAGCTTCGCGACGGCGCCACGGAGGCCACGGACCAGCCCACCAACGCCGCAGGGGGAGAAGAACCCCCAAACATGCAAGGGGGAGCAGCACTCACAGCTGCCCAAATGGAGGAGATGATGACCGCTAGCCTCCAACAAGCCGTCAACGCCGTGGGGGAGATGAACACGCTCCCAACACAAAGTGAAAGCCAGGGTACTACTCTTCCATGGCCGGCACCATGGCATGAAGGGGGACCTGGGCAACTTCACAGTGAGAGAAGCCGCTCCAGAAGCCCACGTCCCAATGATGACGACGATGGGGGGAGCCATAGACGCCGCCGCCTACAGGCGGCTTTTTACGGCAAACATGGGCCCTACTAGATCGGGGGAGTATTGGCATGTGACTCTACTCTGTACCTACTGTTGATTGCCTATCTAGAGAGCCCATGCATGCCACAGTAGCATACAGCATACAGTCAGAGGGGGAGACATGTGTCCAACATACAGTGTTGTTGAGCTCATTACCTGGGATGCTATACTGCGGTTTCCTTTTTGACATCTGTACGAACCCTCGGCCAGGCCCTCAGAGTGCAGTGAGTGTTCTAACACGTGAAAGCAGTTTTGGTTTACACTCCGGGGGGGAACCGGCCCTTTCCACCGCCTCCGGGCCACAAACCCAGCTGAAGTTTGGGCCGAAAGACGAGGCCTGTAAAGTCGAGCCTCTCAGAGCGAAACTCTGGGGGGATGCAAACCATCCGCGAAATGCGGGTGTGCGTGGACCGCACGGGGGGATGGCCCTGAACGCTGGCCTGAACCCCACGCCCGGTAGAGAGAGAGAGAGAGAGAGAGAGAGCCATTTTGGCCGTAGCCATTTTGGCTCAAGCCGTGAGCGGTTCGAGCCCCGAGCCCTGAGAGTAACCAGGGGAGCAACCCGGGCGCACGTCTGAGAGAGAGACCTGTGCCTTCATAGCCCCCGCGCGTTCTGTACTACCAGTCTGCTGCACTACACGACCTCGCCTTCCCCGTTGACTCCCGCGAGTTCGGTGGCTTCAAAGAACCAGGGGATCGGCGCTTGGTGGCGAGCGGGGGAGTTTAGCATCCACTACCCGAACAAGATCGGCGCGATCGGCGCGGCCCGGGGACCTCACCTTCGGCACGATTCCCCGCAACATGACCGGAAAAGGTGGTACCCCTGCTGGGGCGCCCAGCCAAGCCTCTGGAACTGACGACAGCCAGAACACGGGGGCGCGCACTACCCAGGTCCAGTCGCAGGAGGCCATGACCATCCCTGATGCCGACGACCCGGTGGCCTTCGGGAACATGACAGTAGATCATGAAGGGAATTCACCACAGAAGCGAGGACGAAGCGCCGGGGATCACAGCAGTGGAGTGGCGGGGACAACGTTGGCACCGACCCTGACCGTGGAAGCCAGTGCACAGGCACTCCGAGGCGAGCTTCGCGAAGGCTTCGCCCAACAACAAAGCCGCCTCTCGCGTGAGATCAAGGAGGAGATTGGGGAGGCCATTACTAAGGTAAACCGCCGCATCGAGGACGTGGAACGCGGGGTCACCAAGCAGCTCAACAAGGCCCTCTCCAGCATGCAAGAGCTCTCTGCTCGACAGGACAAGCAGGGGGTCGCCATAGTCCAGGTCGGGGCGGAAACCAAGCAGCTGGCAAACAAGATCCTCCACCTTGAAGAGAAGCTCGCCAAGCTCGAAGGCCGGGGACGTCTCGAACGCCATGATGCCGGGGAACCCCGCAGACCCGCCTTCATAGTCGGAGGGTGGAGCCCGGACCAGGAGGCCGCGACCACGTTGGAAAAAGCGAAAACAGTCCTGCGAGACTTGCAAGTCGATGTGGACATGGAAGGTGCATTCGTCCCGGGGCTCCGCCGAGGATACGTGATCGTACCTATGACTACCAGGGCCGACGAGGACACGTACACGATGAGGGACCGCGTGCAGAAGGCCGTCGTTCGAGTTCGTAACGCAAACGTTACCTTGGGAGACGCCGTCCCGGCTTTGGATGGCAGTGTCCCAACCGCCAGAGCGGAGGAAGAGGGCCCAGTTGGCCGCGAAAGTCAAGCGCCTGGTTCTCGAACAGCAGGGATCCCACCAAGCCCTGGACGTGGAGTTTGCTACTGGTTCCGTGTGGTACGACAACCGCAAGATCTCTTCGACCGGGGGCCCAAAGCCAGAGGGGGCCACTGATGCAGGGCCAGGATGGGTCGACCTCGGGCAGATCGCAAGGCTCCTGGGAGTCACCGGGGACACCATCGCAGATGCATGGCGGCCGCTTGCGGCGGTTTTGCGGTGACTATCCAAAGAACAGCGCCGGCAGTTTCACCAACAACGGGGGGCATTGCAGCCACAGCCCACCCGTGACCTCGTTGTGGCAACCTGGAATCTCGGGGGCCTCACCCCGTCTAAGACGTTGGAGGTTCTATTGCCTGCGATTCGGGGATCACCACCCCTTGACAAAGTTGACATTTGGTGCTTTCAAGAGGTCGTCGTTCCCGAAGGGATCAAGTACGACTCCTCCCAGCAAAACAGATAAGGACTGGCGAGGTACAGCAGCGGGGAGAACCCCGCCAGGGCCCTGACCCCAAGTTACCCCCAGCGCCGCACGGGATCGGGGCATTCATGGACGATACCTACATTTGGGGGTCGTGCCACAGCTGGATCCAGAAGTGCCTGGACGCAACCCAGGCCCGGCTCCGACAACGGGGGCTCGAGATTAACCCCAAGAAGACGATGGTGATGTGCAGCCGCAGTGCAGCCGAAGGCTGTGTGATCGGGGACCGGACAGTACCCGCGGACCCCCCTGAGTCCATCATGCCAGTGCTCGGTTCCCCGCTGACCTTCATCAATCAACCGGGGGCACTGGTCTGCGAGATGCAGCACAGAGCACGTCGGGGCTACCACGCAAATAAAAAGATCCTTACGTGCAAAGAAGCGCGGCTTGACGATCGGCTCCGATCATCCATCACCTTGATACGGAGCGCGGCACTGTGGGCCTGTGAGACCTGGCCAATATCTGATTACATCCTCAAAGCTGCGAACAGCATACAATACCATTATATCAGAGAAATCATTGGCCGCAAACGGGGGCCCCATGAGGAATGGCTCTCATGGCATCAAAGAACGCTGAGAGAAGCTCGCATGGAAGTTTACCGAAACAAATGCTGCGGGGGCCGCTGGAGCTCGTTCATCTTGAGGGTGAGATGGCAACTGCTGGGGCACGTCGCCCGCCACCCGAGCCCCACGAGGGATATCCTCGAATGGCGCAACCAGCGCTGGTGGAACGCGCAACAGCGCTTGCATCCAACCGTCGGGGCAAGGCACCCGCATCAGTTCAATTCCCAGCTGGATGATGAACGCAAAGTCATCAAGACAGCGGGGACCGACTGGATGCAGCAAGCCCAAGACAGGGAGCACTGGCAACGCTTGCTGGATACGTTCTTGGAGCAGCAAGATGTTGAGTGGGCCACAGGCAAGCAAGCCAAGCTCCAAAATATCAGGCAAGCCAAGCCATCGGCTGCCAAACGGAAAGCACGAGCACCGCGGGGGCAATTCCCATCGGCAGCGTTGCTGGCGATTACCGGGGGAATGTGTCCGTAAAGAGCCACAACCAAGAATGACCAGCAGGAGACCCGCCACGGAAGCAGTGCAAATACACATATTCTCCCCTCTCGTCTCCACTTCCTACTCCCTCTCTCCGATATACATATACACGCACGCAAGCTCATGAAGACTGACCGGGGACCTGACTGCCGGCGCAAGCCGTTTGCGTGCACAGCAGTCAGAGATAAAGCCAGCGGTCTCAGACCATGCCGGCGGCCTACCGCTTCATGCCATGGGCAGCCGCAGCTGGCTTTCTGCTGGCCCTGGCCACAACCCCACTCCAAGGACCCCCACTCAGAGCCGGAGCACCGCGCGAAATGGAGCGGACCTGGGAAGATCCGGCTGCCTCAGGAGGCCGCAGCCCGGAGCCAACTACAACGACCTCTACCACGGTGCCCGGAAGCCCACCGCCTACACGACCCTCCGGGAGCGTGCCGAGGACACCAAGCAGCGGGGGCGCAACCTCTTTTGCGGGGACCTCTCCGTACCACGGGACTCGGGAGCCCCCCCTCTACACGACCCTCGGGAGCACGACGGCACCACCCGACAAAACAGGCACGAGCACCACCACGAGTACTCCTCCAACGACCCGATCAACCGCAAGATCCTTCGCCTACGAAAGGAGAAGCAGGCTCTGTCGCCAGGGCAAACCCAGCCAAGCCGAACACAGCGGCAGCGACACCACGACTTCTCCAGCTGGACCGGGAACACCTACAGCGACACCTTGAAGAGGTCACCAACAGCGAGCTCTGCTGCAGCAGTGCAGCCAGGATCCGCCCCACTGGCGGAGGCAGCAGCGACCTCTACCACGGCCACCAGGACCCCCGCGATTACACGATCCTCCGCAAGATCACCGGCGCCCTCACCAAAGCACAGCAGACCGAGCCCTGCGAGCCGAAGCCAAGCCTCGGACGAGAACCAGGTGAACCTTGCAACCGCAGCAGCAGTGCACACCACCACAGCTACCACCACCGACAGCCCGATCGCCATGCAAGCAGCGTGGCCACCAGAACCAAGGCCAGCAGTCGGGACGAGTGGAGCAGCAGCCCAGCAGCCGACCCCCAACATAGAGACCACCACCACCACCACCACCACCACCACCACCACCACCACCACCACCACCACCACCACCACCACCACCACCACCACCACAGTCCCTACCACAAGCACGCCCACCCCAGCACCACAGCCAAGCCGACGCAGAGGGGGGCCCGCCGACACCCCGCAGCACAGCAGAGGAGACTGGACGCTAGGCCCTAGACCCCCCCTACGATCCTGATACGGACCCTTGGGGCCCAGACCTACGAGCACCAGAGGAAACAGCCGGCCCCCCGGACAGCTCAGCAGCACCGACCTCGAATCCACAGGAGGTGCACACTCTGCCAGCCACAGAGACGATGATGAGCTGCCCCTTGCCCCACCAGAAAGACGAGGCGCCTGCTACCCAAGCTGCCATATGGGTTAGCCTCAGGAGGAGCCAAGACAACACCTAGCTTACCTCCACAGGCCCTCCCCCCACCACCGACAGAGCGGCCAAAAAAGCACCTCCAATGCAGCCCCCCCCGCTGGAGCCAGCAGTGTACAAGGCTCAGCCCACCAAGCAACCTACCCCACCAACACCAAACCACCCGTGAAGGAGCCCCCTCAACGACCGCGAGGAGGACGACCCAACCAGCCCCACCTCCCAACCCCCCGTGACGAAGCAGCCACCGGGGATCCCCCCACAGCACGACGGCGGAACACAACCGCACACCAGAGGACCTCTGGTCGCAACTGCGAGCCACACTCGACCGCCTTCAACCTCTGCAGAACGCGGCCCAACCACCACCGCCACAGCAACCACCACAGCAAACCAGACCACAAGGGCCGGTCATCACCGACGTGAGCAGCAGAGCCCGGCGCTCCGGCAGACCACAACCACCACCGCAGCAGCCACAACAACCACCGCCAGCGGCCCACCAAGACCAAGCGGCACCCATCACGCAACAAGCCCCAGCACAGGAAGACCGCAGCCAGAGACCAGCCGAAGCAACTGCAGGAGGACCACAGTCACAACCAAAGCCGACAGGGCCCACCAATCACCACAGCAACCCAGAGGAAACCTACAGCCACAGCCACCCGTGGAGACCAGTCACGTAGGCCAGCAACCTGGCGCAACACAGCCGCCCCCACAGCAGACACCACAACAGCCACCACCAGCACACCAATCCATCGAAGCAGCATCCACGAGGCCACAAGCCGCGATCCCACAGGAGCCCAGCCCGTCGCAGCAAAAGCAGGCGAGGGCGGAGCCACAGCCACCACCACAAGACGACGGAGCCCACCGTCCGTCACAGCATCCCACGGGCCACCCACGGTCGCAGCCAGCCACGCAAACCAGCCAGAGAGACGGAGCCATCACCATCCGGCAGGGTGGATAGGCAAAGCAGATGGTCAGAAGGGCGCGGAGAACAAAGGACGAGGAACAAAAACCACAAATCGGCCGTGCAAGCCACTTTTCAACAGCGCGGCTGGGTTAAGCCAGAGCACCTCACGTGGAAAGAAGCTGAAAAGTGGTTGTATCCACCTGGCCAGCGCAGCCAGACAAGACCCGCGGAGGAGGACACCAACTGGGCAGAGCTCCTCAATCGCCACCTGCTCCCCATCGGGGCCCTCAACCCACAACGGGGGACGCAGCCGACAGGGCAAGCCACTGGCAGCCAGCACAGCCAAGCGGGGACACCACACAGCAGCCAGACCGCTCCAGACCCAGCCCAACCGACAAGTCCTACCAACACTGACACCACAGCCGCTACCCACGGGGACATCCCGCAACCGCAGGAACCACAACCAGCAGCGTCAACCACACCATCGGGAGCCGTACGAATACAGCATGCCACCGCACCCAGCTGAAGACCCACGGAGCAAGCAAGGCACGGCAGCGCGAGCAGCAGCAGAAGCCAGAGTAGAACCTGCTGTTCCTGCAGCCACCACCGCGGGGGATCCACCCCACACCCGGCAAAGCACTAGTGCGAATCGCACACAGCCAGGAGAGCCACGCCCCCCCAGACAGTAGGCCGCACAAAGCCCTCGTGACGTGGCTGGAAACAGGCACACCGCCAACACTCCCCCCTACGTTCCCCCTGAGGCGAAACAACAATTTGGTGTGTCTCTATCGGGGAAACGGACGCTGGGATATGCGGGTCATACTGACCTCACGCGGGGGCCGCCCCTTTGTGGCGCAAGGCACATACCCGCAAGTTCTCCTCGGCCCAACCAACACTGCCACGACCTCTACCTGCCAGAGGGAGTGTCCATGCTGGCCACCCCGCTCGGGGACTTCGCAAGCTGCGGCCGGGGATCCCCCGTTGTCTCGCCTGTGTTGGTGCGGCTATGAATGGCGGTGCTGGCTGCTGCTGTGTGGCTGTGGGTGCCGGCGTCAACGGCAACTAGGGGAAAGTGCCGCTCACTGGCAGGCTGTGTCGTTTCTCCGCTGTCTGCTTGCGTAATTGTGGGCTGCGGGTGGACGGTGGAGGGCTGCGCTGAGTCTGCTGTTGCGGCTTCAATGGCCAGGATGGTGCGCAGCATTGCTTCTTGCGTCTCTTCGCTAGGCAGGAGCCAGGTTGGTCCCCTAGGTGGAGGGCAGGTGTCTTGCGCTGCTGATCGGGTCTCCAGGTTATCTGTGGGTCCCTGGAGTCCCTGTCTGCTGGAGCCTGCAGTGGCTGTTGCCATGCTTGACGGTAGTAGTAGATCGCGGAGCTGGCGAATGTTGTGGCACTGTGGCGGTTGTGGTTGTGGTTGCTCCTGGTTGTTTTCGGAGGTCTGCTGGGGCTCAGGGTACAGGCTGCTGTTCAAGGGTCCCACTTCCTGGCTGTGGTTGTGGTTGTGGTTGCTCGTGGTTGAGCTGGGGGTCGAGTGGGGTCCCCGTTTGTCGCTGTGTGAAGGTGGGTTGGCTTGTTGTTGTGGGAGTGGTCTGCAGGAGCTCTGTCCTGTCATCCTCCTCCGGTGGGCAAGGCACCGAGGACATCGCACCCGCAGAAGGGCAACCGGCAGCCAAAAGACAAAGGTTCTCCCGGGAGGAACGCGGGGAACCCACTGCAGCTCTGAGCGGCTCCAGCTGCAGAGCTTCTACAACAGCTGATGCCGACCCTGGTCGGGGACCAAGTCCGGCTAGCCACGGAAGCCCTACAACTACTGCAACAGTGGACAACGGCACTTTGGCGGGAACCCATCCAGCTCGTGCCGGAGGAGGCAGAGACCGTGCTATGGGACCCGCCACCAGCTGCCCCCGGCCCGGGGCCTGAAGAAGCATTGTGGAGGCCAGCTGGAGAAGCGGTAGGGCTCTTCGAAGGGTGGGATGCCAATGACGTCCCTGGCACCGACGCTGAAGATGAAGCGTGGGGCCTACCACGACGCCGACGCTCAGCGCTCGGCCGCCTACAACCCGATTCGGGACAAGCATCCAACAACAAGACCACTTGAACGGGGACAGTGATGTGAGCCTGGAAAATAGGGCCACGCACCGTAGACGACGAATGCATGCTGCATTCGACCCGCACCAAAAGCGGGGAACAGCCCCTGGGACCATGCTGATACTTTGTTAGGCAGCCGTGCTGTGTTTGAGTTTTAGCACCCGGGGGCAAAGACCGCACAGGAAGTTCTCACCAGCAGCTGCAGCACAGCAACCACCAGCACCTCTCCACGGGGACTCCGGTACAGTGTGTGACGTTCCCCCTACTGTTACTTAACCCGACCCCTCTGCTTCCCGGCCCAGTAACTACCGGAGCCCCGCCACAGCACCACTACCACCATCAGTGCGGGGACCTAGCTGTGTGATTCCCCCCTATGTGTTGAGGTTAAACCTTACCCTTGCTGTTTACCCCGGGGAACCCGCGCTGCCACACACTACATAGGCTCCACCAAACCAACACTCGCACAAGCAAAGTGGGACCTGAGCTGTAAACGACCGTTATTTCGGCTTCACATTCTTATTGTGTCGCGGTACGCTTTCAGGTTCTTACTGTGTCGCAGTACTTTACGACCAGCTCGGGAACACACGCAGCGTTGCTGTAGAAATCCTACAGAATGCCTGCCCCGACACACGCGAGATCGGCCAGGCGGGGATCAGGTGGGTAGCAGTTTTAGAAGGGCTTTTGGCCGCAACAAACCCCACCTGGCCATCACGCGTCATGTCTCACACCAGACATGGACAACGCCGTATAGCGCTCGCGCGCAGGGGGTGTAGGGGCTGCCCCTACCCTCCCAAACGCCACGCAAGCAAGCAAGCAAGAGAGAGAGAGAGAGAGAGAGAGAGAGAGAGAGAGAGAGAGAGAGAGAGAGAGAGAGAGAGAGAGAGAGAGAGAGAGAGAGAGAGAGAGAGAGAGAGAGAAAAAAAAATAAAAAATACGGACTGCACAAACCCAACAGCCAAAGCTGGCTGGACGCAGAGGGGCAACTCTACCGCTACCTCAACCAACGGCCATCGGGCCCGATACCAGACGTCGACATGAGCGAAGTCCTCCGCAGAACCAATGCTTGGATGCGGGGAGAAGACCCACCACCCACACCAGGCAGCAGCAGCAGCCACCAAGCCGGGACTCCGGACCAGCCGGGCGACAAACAGCACACAGCCGCAGCTGAGGAGTACCACCGCAGACAGCAGAAGGCTGACCCACAGCAGCAGCCAGCCAAAGACCCCCACACCACCCACGCCAAAGACACGGACGCAACAGCTGAGCAAGCACCTGCAGCAAAAGAGGAAGCCACAGTGAAGCAGCAACGCGGTGAACCACTACAACAACCGCAGCCCACACAGGGGGCACAAGACAACGCACACGCTACCGACAATAAGCAACACACCGCGGCTCGGCAAGCCTACGAACAACGGCTGCAGCAAGGAGACCCACACCGGCAGAGCCAGGACGGCGGACACCACCAACTACAGCCACCCGGTGCACAGCAGGTGCCCCACTCAGACCACAACCTCCCACCACAGCAGCCCCCAGCCACAGCCACAACCACCACAAAGCGAGGCCAGACGAACAGCCACGGCCGCAACAGACAAGCGTCCGCAACCACAACCACAGCCACAGCCCCACCCTGAGCCGGGCGCACCAACACACGCAGCACCGGACGAAGCAGCCGAAGCAGAAGAGGAAGCGACCGCAGAAGGACACAACACCTACGACACCCACTGGAGGACGGGCAACCAACACTTCCTCCTACGCCGCTACGCGGAGGAAACACAACTACCTGCAACACTCCCACCTTCACTACCGGTCGGCCCCCTACTGGCCAACCTGGCACACGCTGAAGCCGCGGGTATCTGGCTCATGGGGTCGGTGAGGCACATGATCTTCGACAACCCACCTGACATCCCGAGGCACACGGGAACACAGTTGGTCGTGACCCAACAAGAACCCACGATGCAGCAATTTGTGGGGCTGGGGACTGCGTTTTTCCTCCGCCCGCTCGGGCCATTGTACAAGCGCGAGCCTCAGGCGTGGCACGTTCGGGTGGCTGATGCACCAAGGGCCGTGAGCCAGGGTGCCATCAGGTTCCAAAAGGGGGAGCACCTCCTCTTGCTTTGGAGCAGGCAGGAGTGGCAAGGCATCCATGGCGAGATGCCTGCCTCACACAATTTGGCGGGTACTCTATGGAGTTACCTGCCACACCCAGCGAGGAACCAAGCGGCAGCAGCAGCGCAGCAGCTGAAGGAGGAGCACCAGCTCAAGCCAGAGAGGACAACCAAGACGACCGCAAGCCGGGGCAACCACCTCGGCACACAGCTGACACACCATCCCAACAACCACAGCAACCACAGCCACAGCCACAGCAGGGACCGGCTGTCCCCCACAGATCCAAAGCCCCTCCACCAGGCATCCACCGATTGGGCGACCCAGGGGCACGCGCCCCAGCAGACACCACTACAGACTCGGGAGACCAGAGCGAGCATTCATGGCCCAGCCACGACAAGCACCACAACCACGAGGACAACACCGACCGCACAGAACTCATGCAGAGAAGCATCACACGCTACCGTGCGCCCGCAGCAACCGAAGCAGCCACAGCTATGGCAGAAGCGCGGAGATGCCTGCTGCGCATCCTGGACAGCACCGACTCCGGGGAAATCATGGCACACGAACAGCAAGGAGTGATAGCGCTGCAACCGACAGAGATGCAAGCGGAGCACTGCAGGCAGCAGCTCCGACCCGCCACCACAACCACTACAAGTGCAGTACCACAGCGCGCCACCACCACCCAACGTGCACCGTGTGGCAGCCCACATGCTCCAGCTGCAGCTGGACATGCTCTCTGCCATTGAAGCTACCGGGGCACACAATCCGGTCCAGGGCACAGTCAGAGACCTACATGAAGTATACCACCTCCTGCTGGAGGGCACCCGGCGCTTCTACAGCCAGGCGACAGCGCGTTGCTGGGCCAACGTACACCGCGGCGAGGACCCAACGTGATCACAGCCACAACAGGGCAACAAGCCCTGACCCACCACTTCTACGACGACCTCGACAGGGTGGTGCACCTATGCCAAGAAGCTGCAGCAGCACACGAAGAAGCATGGGGCACACCCGGTGAGACGGAAGAGCACCTCCAGCGAGCGGAGCAGATCAGCTCCAGCCCGCCACAGAAACGCGTTCGACGAGCTGAACCCCACCAGGCAGACGTTCTGGCACACAGTGGGTGTGCACCAAGCCAGCCAACGGTGGGGGACCAGAGACCGGAGCTCCCGCTGCGAGCCCTACAAGTGGACAACACAGTACTTTGGGACACCAGTCCAACTGGTTGTCACCGACAGCGAAGGCTCCGAGGCAACCACGGCAGCGGGGCACCAACAAGAAGCTGCGCTACCTGCCGGACACCAAGGACAACAAGGACAGCCCGGACGGGAACAAGAACGAGACCCACCTCGAGCCCTACTACCAGAACCAGGACTACCACGAGGGAAAGGAGAACCAGCCCAAGGAAGCGCAACAGCTGTGAGTTCAGGGGCACCTCTGCCAGAGACTACCTCTGACGACACTACAGGGGTGACCCAAGACGACCTGGAAAGTGCTACGGTCCCGTGGCACGCGCCTTCACCAGCACATGGAGAACCCGACGCAGAGAACGACCTGGGCACCCTCGGAGCACCGCCTCAGCAGCCTTGGGGGCACTCGCCCGAAGACCTGAGTGAAGCCAGTGAAGCCAGTAGAGTGAGCCACCGCAGACGTAGACTGCTAGCAGCACTGGCCGACGACTGAGGACACCCCAATCGTGCACCCCCTTCCTTTCCTGACCAGGCAGCTTAAACCTACTCCGGTTTTCTGCACGATTGGGGCACACCCTGGCGCGGCTCAGAGCTGGAGTAGAGGTTCAGGGTCGAGTGGAAGGTCGGAGGCAGTGCGGGTTGAGGCTTCAGTTCGGTTTCCAGGCAGGGTCAGGCAGGTAGGTGTGGGTTACAGTGTACTGCAGTGCAAGTGGGGACACCAGGGCAGATAGAGGGCACCCACTGTGAACGTTACTACCCGCTGATGTGCTGTTGTTTCTGCCCTAGGCGACCCATGGTCTCACTACCACGTGTGCCGACCCCTCTGAAAACCCTGTCCTGCTTCATAAACACAGCGAAGGGGGCGCACAGTGTTTTTTAGTTACAAGGCTTCAGGGTTGAGCGGAAGGTCGAAGGCAGTGCTGTGCAGGGGTAAGGCTTCCGTTCGGGATAAGGCAGGGAATGAAGGTTGGGGGTACAGGACCAAGGAAGGGGCACACAAGAGTAGGGGTACCCGAGGCACACACTTTACTCTTTTTGTTCACTACGTCTACTACTCGTGTTGTTTGAACAAGCCGGGGAACCCACACACAGTTACACCCAGCTTTCAAACCACGTTTCGCTGTTGCTTCCACGCTGGGGCACCCGCCCACCACCCTGAACAACAGGGCACCCTTTTCGTGTACAGCCGAGCCCATCCACAGAAAATAGTGGATGGGGTAGCGCACTGGCGCGGGGCGGGTGGACTGCACCCGCCTCACACCCCAAGCAAAGCAAAGAGAGAGAGAGAGAGAGAGAGAGAGAGAGAGAGAGAGAGAGAGAGAGAGAGAGAGAGAGAGAGAGAGAGAGAGAGAGAGAGAGAGAGAGAGAGAGAGAAGCCACAGCACCACCCACCACAACAAGACAGACCAACGGCTACAGGAGCCCCCATCAAGCCCCACGGCCCCCATGGAGTCGCCTACGCCACCGAGTACAACCCAGACACCGACCCATGGGCGAACTACCACCCGCAAGCAGCAGCCCCTCCGCAACATGACGAGGGAGACAGACAACCACAGACCACCCACGCAGCGCAGACAGCCACCCCATCCACACCAACCACCGGGCAATCTCAGCCACAACCACCACAACCGCAGCCGGGAGCAGACGACGCCGACAACACCAACCCGGGGACAGCCGCAGCCTCCGCACAACCTTCCCAACAACAGCCTCACCAATCCACAGCCACGGCAGCAGCGGGGGATGCAGCACCACGCCTGTCCATCCACTCCCCGTTCCAAACGGTGACAGGAACGCGCCTCCCACCAGGGGCCACCAAGGCCATCCCAGGCATGACCATGCGTGAACATTACGTATGGATCACAACGGGGGAGATCCCCGCAAGCTACATCGAACGCGAACTCCTACCCAGCTTCACTGACGGCGCTGGGGGGAGGAAAGCAGCACGCAGGGCGACAACACCCCGCCCAACACACAACCACAAACACCACGACGCCGCAGCTCTCAGCAGAGACGCCACCGCCAGCACGAAGGGGGGGAGCCACCCGCACCAGAAACAAGGCGGAAAAGTACCGCATCAAACGCTGGCTGAAAGCCAACAACCTCCACCATACAAGGTGGGGGCAGCACCTGCTCGAGCAAGACCAGGACGCCCACAACAACACACAACCACCCCAGACCACAGCCACAGCAGACAGCGGCCAGCAGGCCACCTGGCAACCGCCGCAACTCAGCACCAGCGAGCGTGCCCAATACTTCCGGATGCTAAACCCGGGACAACCACTGCCACCGCACCTTGCCACGCCGGAAGCGCCAGAGCAGACCGGACCAACCAAAGCAGACACCTACACGCCCCACTGGAACCCAGAGGCCGGAGACGCCACAGCCACCCCCGTCACAGGCCCCCACGTCACAGGCCACCAGCTACTACCCACCCAGGAGGCCACCACAACAGCCCTCACAAGGGAACCAACTACCAAAGCCCCGCCCCCCCATCACTTGGGGGAGAACACTCCACACCACCTCCACTACCCCACTCCGCAATCGCAACCACTACCCATACGGTCCTTCGAGCAGGGAAGTGGCTCAGCCGGATCGAGTTCCAGGCAGACATCCCCGCAAGCACCGGGGGAACAGTCCCGCCCCCGCCAACAGGAATGCCTCTGGGGGCCTACCCGCCCATCAGCGGCGAAACCTGGCTCATATTGGAGCCTGTCTCAGAAGCCCGCTGGCTGGCCACCGTCGCCCAAACTCCCACAGCCCAGCAACAAGAAGCGCGCAGCATGGCGCTGCAAGTGGGAGACCAATTCCTCCTCGTGCGAACCAAGACCCACTGGAGCATGCAGCGACCGGTTTTTCACACCGCAGGATCCACAGCCACAGCCAGAGGAAAGCCAGCACGACCAGACAGAGCCGGCACACGCACAATCGTGGAGCAACGAGGAAACACAAAGCACGGCGCACAACCCATGGCGCAGCCCTGCAGACCCAACACACACCCAACAGTGGGAGACAGCCGAGACCTACGACAGCCACGGCGACTGGCACCAGCCACCACAAGGGACAACCTGGTCCCAAACGGACACCCAGCAAGCGGGGGAACAACAAGAGGCGGACCAGCCAGCACAGCCGCAGCAGCAGCGAGATCCACTCTCCGACGGCAGAACACTACGACGCTCCAGCCCGGAAGCACAGCAAGCCTCTGCAGCCCAACGGCAAGCTCAACCAGCGCCTACCCCATGGTACCATCAAGTTCGGGACGGCAGGAACTTCGGTCCAAAGCCAAGTCCCAGCCCAGCCCCACACACAGACAGCGACCGCATGGAGCTCATGCAGGGGAAGATCAATGTCCGTGTGCCGACCTCTACCAGTACCACGACGACACCCCCAACGGCACGATCGCCAGGACAAGAGGGGGAGAGCCACTGGAACGGCACAACCACAGACGAGGAGAACTGTGGCCTGACTCGAAGGCGAAGACGAACATTCATGGGGGAACAAGTCAGACGCCGCGTCTACGGCCCTCAGCCTTCGACAGCCGCGGGCTCCAACGATCCAGCCACTGCGGGGGAGCCACCAAATGCGCAGGCCCTTCTTGCAGCACAGCGGGGGGCGATCACGGCAACCCTTGCCCAGCTGCAAACGACACACGAGATCGCGGACGGCCTCGCCAACAGAGACGGCGAAATCATCTCCAACATCTGTGCCATCGCACTGCGTATGCTCTCACAAGCTGACACCCACCCAGAAGCCAAAACGTGGGGGAGAGCAGTCATGGCGGAGCCCACGGGGATGAGCGAGGCCTACCGCTTCGTAGCCTCAATGAGAGTGAGAAGGGGCGAAGGCTTTAGCCCGGAGGAGTTCGCCACCGACCTCAGTCAACTCAGGGCGATGATAGAAGCAGGCTTTTCAGAACTCCAAGAGCCGATGCCGGGGGACGTCACAGAAACCAGCCTCCGCAAAGCCATGGCCAAACTGCGAGAAGCGTACAGTATGGTCGACGGGGTGATCCTGCTAGCGCTCGGAGGGGACCGCACATGGAACACGTTGGCATGGTGGAACACCTTACACGACCTGCTGTCGCCGGCCGCGCTCGTGGCTACAAAAAAGGGGGAAGCCTACTATGTGGAGGAGGACCCCACGCAAGCCCACCCAGCTGACGCGCTGAAGCTCAGCGGGGAGGGGACAGTGGAATGGGAAGCACGTACAAACCAACGTGCAAGCGCCACGGAACGACCTCTCAAAGCAGCTCGGCGACTCAACGACATAGTGCCCTACGTGACAGATACCGTTCTCATGCCTGTGGTCGAGTTACTGCACGCTGTCGAAGCCTGGCAACAAGCACTCTTCGGGTTCGCGAGCACACCGAGGAGGACTACAGCCAGGAACCCGAGAACGCCGACGGCACCACCGCGCAGCTTCGCGAGAGTACCGCCCAGGGGACGGACCTGCACGCCACCGACGCCGGGGACAAGTGAACCCAGCGATGGAAGGGGGAGCACTTACAGCGACCCAGATGGAAGCGCTTATGACTGCCAGCCTGCAACAGGCGGTCAACGAAGTGGGGGACATGGAGACCCTCCCGACTCAAAGCGAAAGCCAGGGCACCACTCTCCCCTGGCCCGCACAGTGGCACGGAGGGGGACCCGGGCAAGCCCACAGTGAGAGAGGCCGCTCAAGAAGCCCACGTCCAAATGATGACGATGGGGGGAGCCACCGCCGTAGGCGCCTACAGGCAGCCTTTTATGGCAAGCACGGGCCATACTAGCTAGGGGGAGAACCCTGTGTTTGTTCATCAGGTAGCCTTTCAGCTCAGTTGCCTTCTAGCTGGGGAGCCCGTGCAAGCCACAGTAGAAAGCAACCAGTGCAGTCAGAGGGGGAGCATGTATCGTAAATGTGATGTACTGTGAAATGTCATCGTGTACCTGTCCTTTGAGATGCAGTTACCTGCCCTTGGTTTACATACACACATGCGTGCCCTCGGCCGGGCCCTCAGAGTGCATGATGCAATTTTCTGTTGTGAGACTCTGTTGTTTCTCCATGGCGCTGAACGCTGGCCTGAACCCCAAGCCCGGTAGAGAGAGAGAGGAGAGAGAGAGCTGGGCGAAAGAAAGAGAGAGAGAGAGAGAGAGAGAGAGAGAGAGAGAGAGAGAGAGAGGGTAGTGGGTGGGCATGATGCCCGGGGACGCTAACCCGTCCTCATGCCCAGGAGAGAGAGAGAGAGAGAGAGAGAGAGAGAGAGAGAGAGAGAGAGAGAGAGAGAGAGAGAGAGAGAGAGAGAGAGAGAGAGAGAGAGAGAGAGAGAGAGAGAGAGAGAGAGAGAGAGAGAGAGAGAGAGAGAGAGTTTTGGCTCAAGTAATGCACCTGTGCTTTGGGGTCTGTAACGCCCCTTTGCCGGGGGGGGAGGCAGGGGGTTGGCCTGGACTGTGACTCCAGGAGAGCCCTCCTGTCTTTTTCAGCATTGCTTGAGTCCACATATCCGTCGCCACTTTGTTTAAGAGGCCCCTGGTAGGATCGCTCTACCTGGAACCTGACCGCGGCCCTTCTTCAGAAGGTGGCCCGCCAGTAGGGGGAAAGGTCATACTTTGTGCCGGTGGAACTCTCGGTGATCTCGCAAAGTACCGGTACCACGTCTACCTCGATGGCAAGCTCTTCAAGTAACCCCACAGCCGGGGGGAAGGACAAGCAGAGGGGGAGACGACAGTCACGGTCTCCATCTGCGAAGTCAGCCAAAACACTCATGGGAAGAACAATGCAAGCTGGCTGAGGTGCTCAAAGAGATGGGGGTGACCTGCAAAGCATGCCTGCAGGGCCCCTTCTGCCACAAAGCTCACGAGCCGGGGGAAGGTTGCTACAAGACCATGGTCGCCAACGGCACCTTCACCAGTACGGGGAGAGCATGTGACCTCAGACGGGGGGGAGCTGCGCAGAAAGTTCTGGTACAGACTCGCAACCCCGAAGACGCCGAAGGCGGGGGAAGCACCCGCAACCCTGAAGACGCCGACGGCGGGGGAAGCGGAAAACCATGGGCAAACTACGTCCGGTTCGAGACGGAAGGTGGCCTGGCGTTGTTGTATGAGCCAGGGCCTTTGGACCGGTGGATCGGGAGAGATATCCACTTCCTTTGGCGTTCCCAGCAATACATGGACTGGGCGACGGGGGAACCGCTGCTTGAGGACGAAATCGCCGACTACAAGTGCTACCAGCAACGACACAACGAAAGGCGAGCCACCGGCAGAAATGCCGACAAGCTGGTGGAGCTGGTGGGGAAACACAACCCACGTGTGGAAGAGGAGCTTCGGATCTACGTGGGGAGGTTTCCGTGGAAAGTTGCTCCACTCCTATCCCAGGCGAAACGTGTTTTCCAGACACGCGAGGGGAATGAGCCAGAGAAGCCCAAGCTCGAGCAAACCGCAAAGGGGGATAAGAAGGTGCACAAGAAGGCCAAGAAGGACGTCGAGAAGACCACGAAGGGGGAGAAGAAGGTGCACAAGAAAACAAAAAAGGAGGGGAAAGGTCGCCACCGCCGCGGAGACGCAGATGAACGCAAAGACAAGAAGAGCAAGCCAGAAGATGAACCGAGCCGGTCAAGCCAAGCATGTGCAACAGTGGGAGAAAGGCAACTCCCAACAGTGGGGGAGACAGACTTTCCCGAAGACGCACCGGACTGGGGAAGCGACAGTCACGAGGAACACGCTGACCAAGACGATGCCAGTCTGACTCGGGGGGAGACGTCACAGCCCACGGCCGGGTCAAGCTCAGCAGTCGGGGGACAAAGGCCTCGCTCACCAAGCCGAAGTCCCTTGAGAGCCAACCTCCGGCCGAACGCACACTGGAGGGCCGTGCAACGAGTCCAGCAACACATGCGGGCCAGCTATGAACGACGATGCTGAACAAAGTGAGTGAAGGCGTGTGTAAAAAGTTTTGAGGGAGCGAGCGGGGGGGATGTGTTCTTTTGGTGTTTTCTGTTGGGGCGTTTGCTTGTTTTGGACTACGGGGGATGACGCTGACCCGCCCTCGTTCCCCTAATGCAACCTTAGTGTTTTGCACATGCACATACCTTCGGTCTTTCGCTGTGACCTCACCGTATGCCTGAAAGTACCAGCAAAGCTGCGTCTTGGTGTGAATTCTTTGTGCGGGCCGAAATGGTCCTACTCAGGCGAACCTTCACTCAACGGGCTGCACAAAAGCCCTAATCCTGGTGTCTTTTCAACACACCTGTCGCAACTGAATTCGGGGGATAGGAGGCACCAATTCAGTATGATTCCGGCCTCGATGTTTCAGAGTTGCCTGTGCGAAGCCACGGGGGATGGCATGCCTTTTCCTCTTACCCCCGGAGAAGGCCAGTAGAGGAACTGCATGTCCGTTCTAGTTACGTTTGGGAACCGTCGATCCTGGGGGGGGAACAAATACTGGCCTTTTCACTTTACCAGTAAAGCCGAGCCCCTTTCAGTCAAACCGACGGGGGATGAAACCACCCGTGAAACGCGGGTGTGCGGACTCGCACAGGGGGGGGGCCCTGGACGCTGGCCCTTCCTCTACGCCCGGTAGAGAGAGAGAGAGAGGATGAAGCCAAATTAGGAAAGACTGAACAGGAGCCGCCCCGAGCCACAGTAATCGAGCCTACGCATACCCTGTTGCACGAAGTGGTGTACTGCTTCCGCGGAACGCAAACAGCTCGGGGATATGCGGCCACCATGTAGAATACCTACATGCCTCTTGCACCAACACAAAGTGCTCAGCCAGGCAGGGGGGTGATATCGGGAACTAAAGGGTCGCATGCTTGTTGTATCGGGGACGTTCGATCCACTCCCGACCTGGCGCTGCACCTCGCGTCTCACACCAAACTTGGACACTGGCGTAGCGCTCGCGCGCAGGGGGGCAGGGTTCCGTGCTCTGCTTCCCATACGCCTTGCAAGCAAGCAAGCAAGCAAGCAAGGATGAAGGGGTTGGTGTAGGTGCAATAAGTACTTCCATGTGTCCAGAAGCAGTTGCTGGAAACATGTGTTAGTAACTAGTAGAGCTCGTGTCACCAAATTACATCAACTCCGGGGGAAGGCCGCCAGCTTTTGTATGCCAAAATATGTACTCTGCCTTTCCGGTTAACCACTGCCATCATCATATCACTCCTCCCTGCAATGATCCGCAAGAAGCGCGCGGGCTTGATGCTTGGGGGGACTTGACTCGCCCTTGAGCCTGGGAGAAGAAGAAGGGGGTAAGAAGGAGAGAGCGCTTCGGTTGGGCAGCTCTATGCTTTCACCAGGAGAGCCCAGCCAGACTGGGGGAGAACGTTCGGATCATGTCTGCGGCCCACGGGTCTCCCGCAATTGCAGGGTGCCGCAGCGACGTGCCAGTGGCTCAGGTCCGCAGCATCTCAAAAGTACTTGCGTGTGAAGAAGGAAGGTGACTGCGGTGAGCTCAGCCACTATAGCACAGTCCAGGCCAATTAAGAAGAGGTATGTTTTGCTTCTGGAACGGCAGGTTAGAGATCGCCTAGCCTAACAAAGCTTGATTGTGTTCTTTGAGCAAGCACAGCTGGCCTAACTTGAAGGTACCTACAGCCAATGCCCTGAAACCCCAAGGAGTGTTGAACTTTCGAAGGTTCCAGTTTCTGAACTCTGCCCGATTGGGCTGGTTGAATTAGATGCGAGGTGATGCCAACGGCTCTCCGTCTGAGACGGACTCTGGGGAAAACAAGCCTCTCTAGCCTTAGCTGCTGTTGATAGGATTCCCGATTCGGTACGTTGATTGATGCGCTAGGTTGCTGCAACAGTCGCATGTGATACGTTTCTATTGCCAAGTCTAGTTCACAGACGACATTCCTCACCGGTGAATGTGTGAGCCGCAGGAGACCCAGTTCGTGATCGATCAAGGTGGCCAGGCTGCTGCAACAGGCAGACAGTAGGCAGACCATGCTAGAAACGGCAGAGGGAGAAAGACCTCGACCTCATGGATCAGCTTCATGTTATATTTTCATCCAGCAAGAACTCTTCATCCAGTGCCACATCTGCGCATGCCTCCTGTTTGATCTGAGAGTGTCTCGCACGAGGCGGCATCTTCACCTTCCGCTGGGATCTTGGGTTGAAAGCGCATCTTGAAGGACCTGAGCCGTGTTGCCTGGACAGGATCAGAGGCGACCACAGACGCCCTTCTGCATGGCAACCCCAATGGCTCCGCACAGGTGCCTACTGCCCAGGTAGTTGCTGTGGAACCCGGGGGCTTCACCGGCTCTGAGCGTGCCAGTGTGCCTGTGACCGGCAGCCTGCAAAGCTCGCGTCATCGCTTGCGCGCATGAATGGCTCAAATGCCCTGCACAGATTATTTAACCTAAAATTAGAATTGATGTTGCATGTTACTGGGCGGCCTGCGTGATATGCGCGCTGTCAGAACCGCAGCTCGCAGGCACAGTGCTGTTTGGAGCCGTTGTCGCTTGGAGCCTTCTGAACAGCCCAGGTCGCTTTAGCCGTCTTGCTGACTTTTGTTGAGCTTCGTGGGCAAACTTTGCTGGATGCGGTGTCAGCAGACGAGAGCCTTTCGATTTTTCTGTCAGCTTTGCGGACCCATGGCCGACATCAGAAGTGCTCTTACACAGCTTATACAGACATTGCAGCGAAGCCCCTTTAGTTCATCTTTGTAGGTAGCATTTTGTTAGCATGTAGTGCCGACGAGCCTTCGAATGTCTTTGATGCCCTTACTTGCACGGCTTGGATGGCGTCACTACTGGTAAAGCACCAGTAGTGAGGGCAATGACGCCATCGAACAGGTTCCGCAGTAAGAGAGGGTACCACAACATCCGGAGCTGCTTGGGGGGCTGAAGTCTCCCCTGCTGTGTCGCTCCTTCAGGCTCTTTCTGCTAAACTCAGTGGCTGCAGGTTTCAGTTTCTAGGTTTCGCAGCAGCAGCTGTGCAATGCAGGGTCCGCCGTTGGGTTCGTCTGCTATTCTCCGATAAGAGTAAAACTAGTGTTTCGGCAGCGGTGTACTCCTCTTGCTTCACGTTCTGTATCGCGGCCGCTCCGCCTGTGATCAGGAAAGCTGGCCTGGCTTCGTTTCTAAACGTTTCGGGTTTCTTGACGGTCTTTGCGCCCACAGACGATGCGTTCGATTCGCCGGAAGAATTTTTGGAGCGCCCCCAGTGCCGCAATTTATTGCGTTTGGGCCGAAGCAGGCCATTCTTCGCTCGAGTTCGTGCTTTGGAATCTAAGAGACGGGAGCATCTGAGGACCAGACCTGCGAGATCTCCTAAAGTTGCACTTGGCAGTTGGCCGTCAAGAGGAGGGCCATCCAGTGCAGAGCATGGAGGGTGCACGGCTGGAGGCCGGGAAGGATGGCTCCAGCTTCATTCAGTGACTTCTGAGCGATGCTGCCCTGAGCGGCCCTCGTGTCACCCGCAAGCAGAGAAACAGAGGTCGTGACCCATGAGCACCACAGCTTCGTCAACGGCATCCAGGCAGGGATGGGCAAGGGACCGGATGGTTCTTGCAGCGAAACCATTGAAGCATGTCTCGACAGGTGATCCGAGCGGAGCAGGTCTTGCGCAACGGTGTCGTGCACCATCTTGGCTCCTTTCTCCAGGTTCCAGAAAGGCCCGGGGCCCAGTCTTGCTCCAAAGCGCAGAGAGATGGGTTTAGGGTTTAGGGTTTAGAGGGCCGCGCTGCAGAGCCCAGGCTGAGACTCTCGGGTGCGGAGAAGGGCTGGCCCGGCTGGATCGCAGAGCGAGGTGGCAAGGCCACGGGACGCTTGCTTCCCGGCCCCATTTAATTGAAAAGATAAGATCTCCCAAAGATGGTGGGAAGACGGGCAAAAACGTCATCACGCCCCGATTTGTGATGGAAGGCACGGTCCTGCAAAAGGCCGCAGATGCAGCTCGCTACCCAAATCCAACAGCGTTGAGCAACAACAGAGCCGGGCTGATGCAGACACAGGAAATGCTAGTAGAGAAGCTGTCTGGCCTGTCCCGCTTGGATACATGTTGATACTTGTACATGTAAGCATCCTTAGGACAAAACAGGCGTGTTTGGCAACGTGCTGCAGGCCTTGCTTCATGGACCCTTCCTCTTCCCCCTGTGTTTCAGGGCTTTGGAGGCTTTGGCCGTGTTGTTGGGGTGACCCAGTGTCCTGTCTGTCGGCTATCCGTGACTCCAGCAGCTAGCCCGCATTCACCTGAAACAGAGGTCCTTTTCTGGGGAAGCCATGGTCTTCAGTGGTCATGACCTCGAAGAGGGCGGTGCCTCCAGCGTGCGGGCATCCTTCAGGCTGATTTCTGAATACTTCCTGCTCGTACGTCCTCTGACTTCTGACCGTTCTAGTTTGCGGAGCAAGAGGGCATGTTTTGCAGGCTGAAGTCTGTCTTCAGCCTGTGATCTTGAAAATCTGAGCATAGGACATAGGAGCTTCATGCTTGATCCTCGCAAGAGCCAGCTTGCAGGCCGCTGCTGAATCTCACGGCATGTGCTGGGCTACTGCTGGACATCTGCGACAGCTGTCATTATGGACATGTTATGTCCAGTTGAGATGCTATTGCATCATGTGAGCTGTAAAATGACCAGATTTCAGCGAATTTGTGTGTTTGCATTGGGTCTGCCCTGCGCCGGGTCTTCCCTGCCTGGGCCTAGATAGACCTCTGTGAGGACCTTCAGTCAGAGCCAATGGCAAACTCTACTCGGGCAGCTCCGCTTGGATTGCAGCTGATATTGAAAGATGCAGCCCAGCTGCAACAGCTCGTGTGCCACTCGCGGGTGCTTCGACAACATGACTTCGCACGAGTCATCTTGCACTTGCCGAAGGCAAACTCGTCGTCGGCATACGAGTCGGCCTTCGCGGTGCCTTTTTCACAGGGCGGTCCGCCTCACTCCTGCAGTGTCTTCATTCCGTTGCGGGACACATGGCCAGATGCAGCAAGAAGTGGAGGGTGCCAACAGCCTTTGGATATGTTTTGAAGCGTGTGGCTTGTACGGTCTGAGACGTTCGCCGCCAAGAGCCAAGAAATCGCAAGCCAAACACCCGTCGTTCTTGCTGAGGACTTCAGCATCAGCCGAGCAGATGCCAAGGCCGCTGTTTGCAGAACTTGCAGTCGGCATACTTGTTATCTCGGTGTTGCATTCCAGCAAATTGGGCTGAGGCTTGTGAAGGATGCGTGCTAGATCGAAGCCGTATTGCGACATTGGAGATCAATGTGATCCTGCAGCCTGCTGGCTGCAAGCCAGTGACCCGAAAAAGCCCGCTGGCGTGAGAGTTGTGGCACTCCGATCCTCTGCTTGCGATCCGAGGAGTGGCCCATTCCACGTGCGCTTGGCGGGCCTCCGGGCTGTGCGCCGGGCCTTGGATGCACCCCTGCCAACAGCACCATCGGTGCAGATGACGACGGCCGGATTGTTGAAACTGCGCCCTGGCAGCGGTTATGTCACGTGTTTAGGTCTGTGGGACAAGCCAGCGTGTTCTTTGTATCCCATTCCCGCAGCGCACCTACGCTCACAGAACGTGCATGCGGAGGATAGATGGTACGATACAGACGGCAGCTCCGATCTGCAAGGAGGCTCGTGCAATTCGCCAGTAGAGACTTGTGCCATGCTTCAGTGCGAGATGTTACATGCGATAGATTTGTGCCCTGGTGCATGAGCCGGCCCCCATGTTTGTTATCGCTTATTTCCGATTGCGGTTGATGCATGCTGTTCTGTGCCGCGACACTTCGAAGTTTTGTTGAAGTGCAACCACAGGGCTGAAGTAGTTACTTGTGGTCTGTGGTGAACTCTGGCTGTGCATGTCATGTGGACGCTACTGCGTGCGTATAACGCTGACACTGCTCGCCTTCGTATCTCGTACTGAGTACTGGGAACGAGATTTGAAGAGCTTGTGTTCGCCTTCAGGGCTACGACAAAGTTTGCCTCGCCATGTACTCAGCCACCGCCCGGCAGGCAGGTTCCCAGCACCATCTCCTGACAATTCCTGCGGTTTGATGCGCATGCATACCGCATACCTCAGATCCGACGCTAGGTCATGGTGGCCCGGGGCCCTGCGCAGACCTTGCAGCAGCTACGAGGCCTTACATGTGCAGGCCAGAGCTGATGGAAAAATTGGAAAGTGCTTTGTGTTGCGCTCGCCACGAACTACGTGACTCTAAGTAGTCGCTAGTAGTATGCAGGCAGTCGTGCTTGTAGTAGGCCTCATCAGAATTGCCAGTGGTGCAGGTTGTGGTGGCGGTGGCGGTAGCTGTAGCTGTAGTAGTGGCGGTAGTAGTAGTAGTAGTAGTCGTCGTAGTAGTCGTAGTAGTAGTAGTAGTCGTCGTCGTAGTCGTCGTAGTGGCAGTGGGAGCAGTAGCGGCAGCGGTAGTGGCAGTGGTGGTAGTAGTAGTAGTAGCAGTAGTAGTAGTAGTAGTAGGAGTAATAGTAATAAGAATAAGATAAGTAGAAGTAGAAGTAGAAGTAGTAGTAGTAGTAGTAGTAGTAGTAGTAGTAGTAGTAGCAGTAGCAGTAGCAGTAGTAGTAGTAGTAGTAGTAGTAGTAGTAGTAGTAGTAGTAGTAGTAGGCGGCCCCCCCTCCTACCCACTACCCCTTTTGCATGCGTTGCTTTGGGGGGTGGGGGTGGAGGGGGCTGATAACGTACAGGCAGCCTCGAACAGTTATGACCACCCATTTTCGAGTTTTCGCTGAAAGCCCTCGCAAAGGCAAAGGACAACGTAGCAAAGTTCAGAGGTAGGCTTGGCGACTAGAAAGAGGGCTGACGTCACGAAAGCAATGCAAATACCGAGTAAAATGGCTCTTCCGGAGATGTTGTCCGGGGTGTCGGCGTAACAATGTCGTCATCATTCTTCCCGCACCCTCCCACCCACCCCAAAAAGAAAAGTTCAGAAAACGATCCCGGAGTTTCAAAACTCGGAGGTGATGTTTGAGGCTTCATAAGATGTTGCTACATGCCGAAAGTGCTGTAAATACCGAGTAAAACGGATGTGTGTCACAAGCGTATGCAGCACGAGGTAGTGGGTAGGAGGGGGGGGGGTGGCTAGTTGTAGTAGTAGTAGTAGTAGTAGGAGGAGGAGGAGGAGGAGGAGGAGGAGGAGTAGGAGGAGTAGGAGGAGTAGGAGGAGTAGGAGGAGTAGGAGGAGTAGGAGGAGTAGGAGGAGTAGGAGGAGTAGGAGGAGTAGGAGTAGGAGGAGTAGGAGGAGTAGGAGGAGTAGGAGTAGGAGTAGGAGTAGGAGTAGGAGTAGGAGTAGGAATGGAGTAGGAGTAGGAGTAGGAGTAGGAGTAGGAGTAGGAGCAGGAGTAGGAGTAGGAGTAGGAGTAGCAGCAGTAGTAGGAGGAGGAGGTGAGGAGCAGCTGCAGCAGCATCAGCAGCCGTAGCAGGAGTACCAGTCGTGTGAGTGGGGAAGTGAGTGGCGGTGGCAATCAGAGCGAAAGTCGTCGTCGTCCTCGTCGTCGTCGTGGAGAGGAGGACTTGTCACTCTCATGGTTGGCAGTCGTGACGGTAGTGCTTATACGTAGTGCTAGAACTCGGCAGAAAGTAGTGGTATGTAGTGATCGCGGTAGCAGCGTGGTGCTCGGTTAGCGAAGGTGCGATCGGGATCATCTGCTCAGCATAGTTGGCTTTCCTGTTGCCCGTCCAGGTTTACGACGAGGCTCGGCCTGGTCCCTCCGCCGCGCCTTGGATGCGGCGCACGCTGACCTGGCGGGCGAGGAGCGCATCCTGGACGTCAGGCGCGAGCAGAAGGGCCAGTGAAGTGACGATGTGAAGCGGAGTGAGCGGAGGTACCCTCCGGAAGCACAGGGCTCCTGGCTGTTGCCGCGCGGGCAGCGGCCTCCGAGTGGCCTTTGCCAAGGCATGTCCATGTGCGCAATAAGCTGCAAGACACCGAGAGCAGAAAGAGATATATGGAGAAAGAGGAGGCGGAGGCTTCTGTCCAGGTGTCTGCCGCCCTACTCGTGTCGCATGTCAGGCTTGGTTGACCGAACATCAGTGGACATCAACCTGGACACCTTCTCAGCATCAAGTGCAAATGTGGCGAAAGCTCGAACGAGAACTAGCGGCAACTGGCGTGCAGCTGAGGAGCTCGGTGCATCTGATCGGTCGAGCCTCAGCAGCTTCAGCGGCCCTTTCGTGGCGATGTCCATTGAAGGGCGCAATGTTCAGCACCGGCAGGCCGTGGCATGATTTGCAAGGCTTCTATGTTTATTGCAGGTGATTTACCATGTCATGCAGGTAGCAACGTACTGTAAGAGCGAACTGAATTTGTCGACGTCTCATACAAGCCATGCATTCATAAGTTAGCCATACAAAACCCGGCATGCTGATCCGAGCGATGCAGGATAGAAGGTACCGGGAAGGGCATCTCCCAACCATACAATACTTGCTGTGACCTTGAGCCTGAATGCCTCTGTCGTGTGCTGGACCTGTCGTGTCATCGGGCTGTCAGATCATGGGTGTCGATGTCGGGAAGAGGCTTGCATAAGCAGTCCTCGACACGTGCGATCCGAATGTCTGAGTTGTTGCAGACCGCTCGGCCTGAGACATTCATGCTCGCTTCATGCCTTCGATCACCACAGTCAGAATGGAATGCCATCATCTTTGCTCGGACTACAGCAGTAAATGGCCGAGTGCAGTTCTGAGGGCGCAGGCCGCAGTGGACTGGGGAAGCCTGGTGGTAAACAATGACATAAATTCAAAACAGTTGCCGCGGCCTTCTGCAGGTGCATTCACCCGCAGAATGTGCACAGCTCTGCCTCGAGACAGATGGATGCGCAAGCTTCGACTATGGAGCAGATGGCTTTGTAGTTGGCGAGTGTTGGCTGAAATGGGCGAATCGTACTTCCGCCGGCTCTGCATTTCGTACCCATCGGCTCTTTGATTACTATGAGCGCCAGCAGGCGAGGCAAGAGCGGTCATTCCTGTCACTTGATGTCAGGGCAGTAGCATGTGTATGAAGCCAGAAGTTGAGTGAACCAAAGTACCATTGCAGAGCAGAGTGATCCAGATGTTGATTGAACTATTGGAAAGCAAGGTTTTGTACTGGCGAGTCCGCCTTGCCTTTGTGCAGTCGTTGATCCTGTCAGGCGAGTGCAGCTACAAGTCTACCAGCCGGACCTGCGAAGAACGTCGTGGGGCCAACTAGCTCCCCGGAGCTCTCGATCCCGACGTCTGGCCAGGAGTGGCTTTCTGCATGGTATCTTGCGGGCTGGAGAACAAAGCAAAGCCATGTCAGATGTCAGGACCCGCCCAAGGAGCAAGCAGGTGCGGGCCCCGCGCGTTTAAGATCGTTTAAGGCTAAAGGGATGCAGCTTTCCTGGCGGTCCGCTCTGTGCACATGTGGCTAAAGAGAAAAGCGGGCTCCCGCCGCGGTGCCCGCACTGAGGCTCCGGAGGAGCGAGGACCTTCGTCTTTGGTGCCTCGGCTCTGGCGCTGAAGCAACACCGCAGCCTTTACAACCTCTGCTGTGCTGGCCGCTGGATCAGGTGCTGCTCTCGGTGGTGTCCTCCTGCAGCTCGTCTGCAAGTTGGATCGGAGATGCAGTTGTGGCAGCAGAACCCAGGAATTGCATGTGTCTTGCCCGAGGTTAGGCATCCTGCTTGGAGCTCTGTTCATATTCGTACTTCATATACGGAAAGGAGGCCGAGCTCGAGGCAAGGGTCCGCAACGGCTGGAACGGTGATCCAGTCCTTCGCATGCCCTGATCAGGTCGGGAGCGGACAGGCCGGGAGCGGACACCAAGGGCGCCCCCGGGCAACCCCGGAGTTTCCGGAGCTCCAGATCCGATTTCCCCAGTCGATCCGGCCACTTGTCATCGTCACGGACGAGACTTCCGCATCTGCCGCATCTGCTCTGTGCCAACGTGAGGCTCAGCTGCCTCCCACCGTCAGCCTCGGAAGCGCCGCCGTGTCGTGGCGAGAATCGTCATGATGGAATGAGGGTTGCGCCGGAATGTAACCCATCCTCTGCCTGGATCTGCAGGTTTTGCTTCATGGTAGATTCTACTTCTACTTCGTACCAGGGACGACTCCGCTCAGGTGCCCCCAAGCATTGACATCGGAAGCACGAGCGAGCCTCGGCCGAAGAGCCTACAGCCAGAGCAAGAGTTTATACTTTGGCTGAGACTTTGAGACTTGAGATGAGATGGGGGAGTGCGCCAGGTGTTGGAAACAGGGTTTGATACATTATGTAATGGGCTGCCGATTCAGATGGCATGGAGACTCAAGGCATTTGACCAAGGTTGTGGTCGTCGGACATCCGGTGCGCGATCCAACGACATGAGATGGAAGCCTCCGCGTGCGACAAATCCAACATGGTCCATGCTCACGTGGACTGACAATGAGCATCTTTAACTGCCATTTTGATGAGATGCGTCCGAGATGCACCTCAAACATGTTTATCAGCTTCGTAAATCTGTCTGATTCGTGATGCCTGTGATGGTCTGCCAAGCGCAGCAAACGGGTTTCCTGTACAGCCTGTGATCAACCTGTGCAGAATGCGAAGAGCCATGTCTCGTTACCGTGACAGCTGGGCGCCGGAGCCTTGTATTTCAAACTAAGCACCGGAAGTCGCAGGTGGAAGGTACTGTGTCTCGCTGTCGTCCAACTCCCTCGCTTTCAGTAGTGCCACGGCTGCTCCAGCTCAACCTTGTCTGGCTGTCATTGTGAAGGTGCCCGCAAGATGTGGGTTCGACTGCCGGTCTTGTCGAAATTCTAACTGCGCCAGGCTCAATTCACAAATTGCACAGGAGCAAAGTTCACAAACTGAGCGAGTGCCGCTTTACTGGACCAACGACGTCCATGACATCATTGCGCATCGTTGCGCAGCTTGTGTGTTTGTGCCACAAGCGCACAGTGGATAACATGAGGATTCTTTGACATGGCCTTTGCTGCAGTTCACTGCAGATGTCCGACAAACTGTCATGCCAGGAGCAAATCCTGCATGGCATGAGTTCGCAAAGGGAAGCTCCTCTTTTCGAGCTTCGTGATCCCATACAGATCGTCTTTCGATGCCCTGGATTCCAGTCGATCGCCTTGGCAGGCAGTAAGAATGTAGGATCATCGAGACATGTGGCAGCCAGTTTGTAAATCCGTTGTGGGCGAGAGGCAAGATGCCAAGGCCACGTAGGTTGTGCCAGAACAGCGCCGGACGGATGAAACGAAGCGTTCTGGTGCATCATTCAACGGCGTTTCAAGTCCACTTAGGTTTCAACCCGATGCCAATCTGCCACCGACAGGTTGCTTCTGGGAAAGGGACGTGGGCGTATTGGCTTGCCCCGAACCAAGTTGATCTGATTCCACATGCCGACACCTGACATGACAAGCTGGCTAGGTTGAGAAAACGGGCGACAACATCAGCAGCCGAACGCTCAGATGAAGCACATGGGTTCCATGTTTGCGCCTGCAAACCCGGGTGCTGTTTTTTCCGTGACGTTTTTCTGAGGTCAAAGTGCTCCGTCCTCCAAGGAGCCTTTCATTCACGGAGTTGACTTGCTACAGTTGCAGCCACAAGCAGATCTGTCTCATCGGATATCTCTTGCGGCAGGATTCAGCATCGGCAGACTCGACGCAAGGATCCTTGTTAGTTGCGGAGTTGTACTCTCGCTTGCTGCATCCGCGTTCCTGGCAAAGCAATGTCCCAAAATGCAGTAAAGGGCAGTGCCGAGGTCGTTGCGGATAGGGGACATTGTGACCGTGAAGGCTTTGCACTCTCAACCGCTACAGGCCTGCGGAGCATTGCCGAGGATAAAACAGCGGCTTCAGTTGTTTTGGCTGGAACTCCAAGCTGGAGTAAAGTTCATGCCAAAGAGACTTCGTACATGCCTCATGCGACGGTGCAGGTGGATACAGCTACAGGCCTTTGTCACACAGGCGACCCTTCCGCGGAGATGACCAGGCGCTTGTCCTGGAGTTCTGGGGATGCGTGTGGGGGTCTTCAAAACGTAGCCAAGAGAATTGTCGGAAAAGCGAAGCCAGCAGTATGCAGAGGTTCGCATGCCAGATTTTGTACAGCTGACAGCAGGACATGATTGATAACGGACTCAAAGTCAATCACGTTTGCAATTGCTCAGGCGTGAGACTCTCACAGCTTCTTAGGTGCCGCGCCGATACGATATCGTGAGACAATAGTCTCATCGCAATTCATGAGTAAGCTGACGTGGTCAGCCCTGCTCTAGCAATCTCTAGTATTCTATGAACCTGTAGCTTGTCTATCTTTTCTAGGCTCTCCACCAAAAGATACTCTTCAAGCGATTGTTGCAGTTGGAGTTTGACAGTCATGGCCTGAAACAACGTTCTCAATCTCAGGCCTCGTAAAGTGACCTGCATGCGTCTCCAGCATCCGCAATCTGCCAGTGCGATTCCAGAGGGCGGCGCCGCCAGCAGTGCTGCAGGCGGATCTGTGCCACATCTGCAGACACACGCATGGATGCCCGGATGACCAGTACCTATTCGAGCTAGAATGAGCTGGAGATTGTGCAGGTAGTGGCGAACCCGGCATCCAAGAGCCGCTCGACTGAACGGCGGGAGGTAACTCGTCGGTGCCGCGTAGCTCGAATGCTGATACTCTCAGGTTTGTTGTGGAGCGTGTGGGCATGGGCCTGGTGCCCTCCAGCCTTGTAGACTTCCGACTTGATCGTGTGTCTTCAGAGATTCCGAGGGGGGCTGTGGGAGTGTCGTTCGCACTGGGGCCACTGCGGGCCTGGGGTTTTCGGGAAGAGGTACACTTGCACGACACGACGATCCGCTTGCGGCTGAGACTGTCTGCTGTGCCAAGCCGTGCGAAAAGCCTAGTGGCCAGCGGTTAGCGAGTCTGGAGAAACACTGCACGGCTGAAGAGTTGTGCAGAAGACCACTGCGAAGAATTGTTGACAAGCTAAGGCAAAGGAGCCAACATCTGTTTCAAGCCATACAGCAGGCCGTGCAAGGGTAGGTCGGCATGACGATCTCCATGTGAGGCAGTGAGGTAATGCAACGCTTGCATGAACATGCTTGGCAGGACTGATGATGAGAGCCACAGGAACTTGGGATACTTGAAGGTGGCTGCTACAGGCAATGCCTCCAGCAACATCAGTGACGGTCAGTGCAGGTAAACGACGATGGGTCGGTTACCGCGAACGGAAAGGTCCGGAACCAAGCTTTAGAAAAAAGGCTCTTGATTACAATGGGATGCAGCGAAAGCGATCTCGCTTTGGTCGCACCCGTAGAAACAAGGGAGTAGTTCTGATACCAGCGGGAGCTCTTGATGATGGCGAGAAACATGGTGAATATGACGACGGCGGTGTTGATGATTATGTTGCCGATGTTGATGAGGAGTGTTTGCCGGTAACTCTAATATTACTGTTGTCCTTGTTCGTGCTTTTTGTTGTTTTTTTTGCTGGTGCTGTCCACACTGAGCAACTTTCGGCTTGAGACATTCGGGGGTTGGGAGACTTGTGCTGATAGTTGTGGCTAGAATGGGCACAGAACCCTCGTCACGTGGCTGTGTACAGTGTAGTCGTACCGGATTATGGCAATTGCTTGCCACTGTCGTGGTTGAACCCAGACTCAACCAGTAAGTGCGATGATCACGTCGCTCTGGAGCGGGTGGAAACCAGTCCCGACCAAATCTTGCGATCCTGCTATGCATGAGGCAACTGTAATCCTGGAAAGCAACTGAAAGCTACGCAGGCACTTCACAAAGAATTAACTCATGAATGCGTCATGTCTGTGTGTATAATAGTGGACCAGTGGCCCCAAGAGCTACAGCACTGGCTGCGCAGCGATTGCAGCAAAGATGCGACTCCCGTAATTCCCCATCCAAAAGCGGACGTAACTAGTCTCCTTAAGCCAAGCACCGGAACGATGTAGAAGTTCAGCATGCGAGTGCCAGGCAACGCAAAGCGAGATCGGATTCGTCATAGAGGCCCGGAAAGGATAGGAGGGGCTTGCAGGAGCTGAACAGATTGAGTTAATTCAGCTTAGCATGGCCGACACTGAGGCGGGCTCTGTCAACAACATGCTGGCTCCGTTAGGTGCAGCGATGTCGCAGGCTTGCGTTGCATGAATCTTCGGAGAGGCTTTTTCCTCTTGTAGTAGGAGAATGACCGAATGAGTCGACAAGCCGAGATGCCCTCCGGCCCATAATCCATGGAACCCAATGCATCCCACCACCAAGTGCAGCTGCATAATTCTTGGCTGTTCGGAGTCTACCAGTGCGCCTTTGACACAGTCCGTAACCGAAGGTATCACCCGACCAGAGGCGAATTTCCAATAGTGAGATAACCTCACAGATGTTTGCTTGTTTTGACCGTCACAGTAGTGTAGATATCGACTTTGCAAGGGGGATGTCGACCTGTTGGTTGCCCCTCTCTGGAACAAGCTGCGACCTCGGGCCGTGGCAACAACAACTAGGTAAGCTCTTGGGGATGCTGTCCCAAAGGTCCGATGTCAAACACTATGATGCCTTGTCGTCAAGTTGGACGCATGATGAGGCGCCGTTGTCTTGTCAGAGTACCGTGGAATGGGCTGGGCATGAAGGAGTTATCCAAGTTCAAGGGTGCCGTGGTGGTCGCCTCCGCTCAGGGCACCTATACAGTGCCCAAGGCGTGTGCCTATCTCATTGCCGAAGCAGGGATCGTGAACCTTTGTAGTGTGCCAGAAGATTGCACAGAGTTCAGGAGGATCCCGAGCAGAAAAAATAAAGTCCGAGACAAGTGAGTTTCAGCATTGCTGAACATGTCGCTCCGGGGGTTTAGTTGCCGCTCATGCGGAGGCTGCAGGCGAAGGCAGCAAGGAGTACCGGCCCCAGCGTTCAGAAACAGCATGGCGGCGGCATGTGCCGCTCAGAAGTCTTGAGCTGTCCCAGTGGCGTCCTGCTAGGTGGGTTGCGGTTGTTGAGGAAGGAGTTGACCTGCGCAAAGCCAAGTGCCCAGCTGTCTCAAGAGGGCCGCATGTGCAGAGTTGCGGTGGTTTTCCTGCTTGACCAAGTGCACGACTGAGGCGGCTGCTCAGGCGAAGAAGCAAGGAGCTACAGGTCTCATCATTCGCTGCGAGCAGGCTTGGTGTGGCAAGAGCCAACACATGTCCTTAAGTTAGATCCATCAACTGTTGACGACGTACATTGGATGTCCTGATCCAGTGCGGGCCTCTCTCTCTCTAAAGGATGTCCCGTTTGTGCTGTTGACTTGCCAGGAGTGGTGTCTCGCAGTTCTCCTGCCTGGAAACTCTTTGCAAACGGTTCTTCCTCTACCCACTGATGCCGCTACTCTGTGACCCTGTTTCCTTGTCACCACTTGCTTCTGCGATGACAAGAATCACAAGGCATGAGCGAGGGACACCTGTACGGAGAGTTGTCTCAGCACATTGACGTGTCCATTCCGAATACCATTCTTGACTGGAGGGTTGTTACAGCTAGGCTTGACTTTGACACTGCTCCAAGCGAAGAACTCACATGCTTCACTCGCGGGATCCTCTGCCAGCTGCTTTTCTTCGTGCATACACTCAAACGGGGGCACACCTACTACGACTGAGCCACTATCGATCACGAAAGCTAGCTCTGTTGAGGTTGCGGGAGTTGTCCTTTAGCAATTCACCTTGTATTAAGGCACTAGGGAAAAAACAGGGTTTGCACCTTATCAGGTGGGACGTCCAAGAGTTAAGGTCGGGGGTGGGAGGGGAGGGGGGGCCGCCCCCCCTCTCACCTCGTTCATGAAGTATCTTCGAAGGATAAGGTGCAGCGCTCTCCCCCCTCCCTCCCCTCCCTCCTTGAAGGTTGCGGCGCGTGGCATAAGGTAGAGGGGGGGGGGGCCCCTCCCCCCTACCCTGAAGTCTCTCCCCCTCCCCCCCCCCTCGCAAGGTCCCTCAGTTTGCTTCTGTTTGAAGTCTGTTGCTTGCGCTGCGGCTTGGCTCCAGCTCTTCCGTCTCTCTCGCAGCGCTTCGTCCAACTGCGACGCCTTTTTTTCAGTTGTAGTCTTCATGTCAAACGTCCCCCCCGTGCAAGTCATTCACATCGCCTCACTAGTCACCCCGTGTTCCCAGCTACGCTTCCTTTCCCCTAGGTTTCGTCGCCCTCTTCTCAAGTTACTGTCGTCTGTTCCAGCCTCCATTCGGTGATGCAGATGTTCTGGAAACCCGTCGTGCTTCCTTGCGTTTGCCGCCGGGGTGCCCGCTCGTGCGCGCAGCGCCTTCGAAGTGCAAAGTTCTATAATTCTCGGTTCAAACAGGCACTTTCCTTGGAGAAGCTCGCTCACAGCCTGGCTCCCAGCTACCTCGGCTCTCGACCTGAAGGCGGTTGCGGATGCAGCCGAGAGCCGAGGTGCCGATGATGAAGAGCCGCCCGAGCTGCCTGCAGTCTTCGTCACAAAGAAAGTAGGGGAGGTGGGGACAGCTGCAGGCTGCAGCTAAAGCCGGTTCCCAGAGGCTCCTTTGAGTCTTCAGGCTCTGAACGAGCGGGGAATCGTACTCAAAGGGTGCGAGTTCAAGAAGAAGTACATGACGGAGGCTTCGAGTTCTTTCGGCACACACTCACATGCTATGCCGCGGTGCAGCCACAAGATGTATCTGGATCAGGTCATGCGAAGTCTCGGGCGCTTGGGCGGAGGCCACCAGAACTGACCAGCACCTCATCGGCGCGGCAACGGCGGCTGCGCTGTCAGTCTTGTCGTTTCGAGGCCTTAACCAGACTGACAAGTACAAGACTGCCTTCCAGGCCAGTACTCGACTTTTGCTGACGGTGCAAATTGTCGCAGAGATGAGGCAATCGGCACGGCCATTCTGGAGAATGAGAAGGAAAAAGCCAAGGCTTCGACGTTCTGGGCTGTGGCACTGCCAGGATTGTAGAAATTCGCATTTGCATGGTCGCACGTCCATCTGTACGTGACGAAAGCATCCATGTATGATACACCATCGGCAAGCTCTACGTCCATGGACCCCCCGCCCCGCCCTTGGGTGGGTGGGTTGGCGTTAGGGTTGATAAATGAAACCCTTGCCTGTTTGTGGGCATGGGCAGTTCTCCGCCTCGTCTTGCATGGTGTGATACCCTCTCACCCAGTGGGTACGTTGATGGGTGGGTGGGTGCGGGTTTTTGGGTGAGGGAACCAATCTCGACATGTTCAACAGTTACTAGAACAAAACCCTTTCATTGTAGCTGTCAGCACTACTGAGACGTCGCAATGACCAGCTATGGGTAATTGAGACGATTCGATTCCGGAGTTTGCAGCTTGCGGCGTGCCTTGCAGAGCAGTGAACCACAGTGAACGCTTTCCGCGGTGAAATGGTGGCAGGCCCCGAAGCCAGTCGCGCAGAAAGTGGCGATCAAACAGGATGTGTCGTGCGGTCACGATTGATCGTGAGTGTCATGAGTTCCTGTTACAAGTCCACATAACCAGCTTGCTGTTCAGCTGGGGCAAGAGGAATGCATGGCCAGGTCACAGGGCAAGTTCAAGTGGAAGGTGAACACCAACACGCCCTGACCCAAGTGCGAGTCAGACATTGCTTGGTGGGGCAATGCGGAGTTTTGGAAGCCCTTGTGACATGTGGAAGCCAACATATGGATGGACGGACCGCAAAACAGCTAGATGCATGTATGCAGATGTATGAGTGTAAATGTGCACAGACGCCTGTATGCATACGTACGTGCATGTATGCACTCACGCGTGCCGAATTGCACCTCTCCAACCACGGCAGACCGATCCAGATGCGTCATCATGTTGAACCGACTGCTTGAAGGCCTGGGGTTGACAGCCACCCCGCGGCAATCCACCCCAGATAAGAACTTCGAACAGGACAGCGCAAGGACGTCACAAAAAAAGAAATCACAAGCCGTGAAGCCAAGAATTCCCGAACAGAGCAAACCATCGGAACAACAATACTGGATGAGCATGAGTTCGTTCGAACTTCGAACTGTGGTCAAGATCTCGTAGGCTGGCTCCATGCTCCGTTTCAATGTTTCGGCAACCCATCTCGCGCGATCCCACAGTCTGCAGCCGAGGCAGTACATCTGGTCGGGCTCTGGCGGAGGCCTGAAAAGTCCTTGCGGGGGGGGGGGGGGGGGGGGGGGGTCCACGGGCTATTCGGCGGTGAACGGCAGGTGCCACCACGATGCAGGTGAACTACGGTCTCAAGGCAGGCGAAACCACAGTGTCGGACACCGCGCAGGGTCTTGCAAGTAACAGACTTTAGTACTGCTGTGGGCTGCAGCAAACATGTACCAAAAGTCCCCTAGAGGCATCCCTGATATTCCTGGTTGAGCCGCACTGCTCTCACGCATTGTCCTTGTGCATGTGCGGAGCATTGTAGCGCCAGGCGCCACCGTCTGCCATGAAGAAGAAAGTGGTGGAAGGAGAGGATGGCAACGAGACCGCCCATGTGCCACTCCTTGAAGAAAGGAATCAATGGGTGCAGTGTTTTCCAGCCCGCGATGTCAGGTCGATGCATCTGCAGACATAGTGCCCGATGTCGCAAGCTCGGGTGAGATACGACCATGAGATCCCATGATCCTTGCTGCCGGTTGTGCGGGGTTGGAGTGAATTGTTGGGGAAGAGCAGGCCGATGCAAACGTTCATGAGTCTCAGTCTCATGAGTATCCGCTGCAAGGGTACACGGAGTTCGAGATGTTCAGAGCCCGAGCGACGAAGAGCGTTGAAAGTGCTGAGTTTGACATCAAAATGCCGTCAGGGCTTCGCGCCCAACCTGATTGCCTGAACACCTCTTAATCCTGCAAAATGATCAACAACACCAAAGCGGATCTACCTTAGATCTCTGAGCTTGCTGGAGAGAGTCGGCTATAGGGCTCTTGATTTGCCTGGCCAGTGTTGCGTTGGGGCCGGCAGGGTTTTGAAATTGGATGGCGTGTTTGCAAGGCAAGGAGTCAGACCCGCAAACCCTTACTTGCTGCGGCTACAGTTGATGTTCCAGTCTAACTGCCACCGACGAAACAGTTCTTCCGATTTAGGACCCTCTGTCGTCTCACGCGCCCCACGCCCCACACAATGAGGGAACGCACCGCAGCATGGTATGCTGAGCAAAACGAGCAAGCCTGTGAGTGACACCAGATCCGACTAGGAACGTCCACCAAGCTTCTTACGATAACCTTTCTGATCTGTGGATCACTAACTACAGTACTGGTATCATGCAGCCAACAGCCTTCGGCTACTCAATCGGGTTGTGAGCCCGAGTTCTACAAGTCTGAGGGATGTTTTGGGTGAACCTGAAAGCGAGGTAGATATCACCTATCGTCGCTCGATCGTTGGCAGCGCGATGGTCCCCGCCGAGGCCAGATCTGGTTTGGCCATGTCTTAGCGCAGTAGCATGCTGCCGGGTATCTCTCAATATGTGCGAATCAAATTGATGTCAAGCTGGCCCTTCGCGACTTCTGTGAGACAGCAAAGCTGGGAGACGTCTGTGTTTCCGTGTTTGGCGGCTTCAGGATTTCAAGGCCCACGCCTTGGCCCAGGAGCTGTCGGAGGCAAGCTCAGGACATCTTAGGATCACTCGTAAAGCACAGCGCTACAGTATCTGCCAGGCAGCTTGAGGGCGTGTAGTTGCGGATTCTTACCGTGTCTCCCTGTGTTTTGTTGTTTGCAGGTCCTCTTGGAAGACGAGGGCAGTGCGCAAGCGCAGGCGGAACCGGCTGTACATGCAGTTGCAAAACAATCTGAAGACTTGCATGCGAGCAACTTCACACGTGCAGAAACAGCAGCACTCGTCAGAGGCGCAGGAGCAGCTGTCGGACGAGAGTGATTTCATGATCGAGTATAACTTTACCGAGGCACCCGACATGCTGTGTGCAAAGATGTTGAGCTTGAGTTGTGATGGCTTGTGTGCAGTAGCACAGGTTGAAGTTGCTGTGTCCCAAGACAACGACCAGGACAAGCCAAGCTTTGGTTGTTCAGAATCGTGCATGGCATGACTTGATGACAAGCACGAGTCACGAGCGACGAGACACAAACAATCGTGCAGGCTTACCTGAGCCTGCTGTCGTGGGGAGATGCTTGGGATGATGGGAGTGGCGGGTCAGCTTCTCCCCTACCAGGTCTCCGCCAGATTGGCATTCTTCTGAAGACGACATCTACAGCAGGAATTTGAGCAACGAAACACAAAAAATGCACAACACCTGATTTGGCCTTGCTGGTGGTGGCAACCGAGATGGAACACACATACAAGAAGAGACTGCCATAAGCCTGAAGAGGCTGCAGGAATTGTTCTATCACATCTTGGGAACTTGGGGACGGAGTTTCTGATGGGTTTCCCCGGTCTAGTCTCGGCTTCGCAGGGACCTGGACACCCGAGCTCAAAGTTATTACTGGTAGAACTGACATACTGACACCAATACCAGGTGATTCGGACGTTCTTGTTCGATGGGTTCATTGCATGGCTTGAACAGCGTGTGTGTATGTTACTTGTACATAAAATATGCACATGTTTTTTCATTCCGAAACAGTGTGGCAACATGATGGGGTTCTTTCTTGCGTGTGGAGGTATTGATTGTTTTCAAGCTGCCCGCGGCTATTCGGTGCATATATTGGAATTGAGTCCCGGATCCGTTGCAAATTCCAACACACTGGCCTCGTTTGCGTTCGAAACGCATGCGGAAAGTCAAGCACTATTCGGCCTTGCACTAGTTGGCCTCTGGGGCTCGTCCGTGCCTCTGGCATGGTGCTCTCAAAACGCTGGAAGTGCTTCACATCCTAGCTGGCAAAGCCACACTACGAGGCTCCTAATCGTCGTTGTGGTCGTGGTATCCTCGAGGTGTACGTGTTGGATGCTCTTTCACTGGTTGAGGATCTACGCTTGCGTTACTACAAAAATTATACATATATATACACACACATAGAAATGTGTAAATGACTTCATACAATTTGAAAGCACTGTCTTCAAATCGTTTGAATTTCCTTGTTGCCTTTGAGGTACATGCATTTTTGATCCCTGACAAGCTTCGTTCCAAGTGTGCCGTGAAGCAGCTTAGGGTTTAGGAGGTTTAGAATCCAAGATCTTCCGAATCACTCGAAGTCGAAACATTAGGTTCTAAGGATCCTTGTTAGAGGCGTGTGTTCGTTGTGAAGTTGATAAGCATCATGGAACTCAGAGGGCTTGCCCTGCATATTCAAGCGGAAACATCAGTGGGCACCTGCAGAAGTTCTTTCCGAGGAAGCGTCAAGCTCGTTCCATTCGAATGCAGAAAGATGGTAATTGACCATGTTTTCCATAATGGGAAAAGTGCTGGTTTTGAACCTTCATTGAGCTCTTGCAGATGGCAGCTCTGGCTGCTCGGGCTTCTGAACAGCTCACAAACCTGGATAGGCAGCATATGAGTTGACGGTAGTGCGCCCACGAGCGCACATGATCGGAGATGAGCAGGAGCTCGACTCGGACGAGGAAGTTATGGACGAGGGCACCGTCGTCAGTAAAGTCGGTTGGGGACTGAGCAGTTCTTCCGTTGCATTCCGTTGCATTGTTCAAGTGCATCCGCTGCCGAATTCTGTCACCAAAATGGTTGCAGGTGTTCCGCGTAGATATTTCTGGATCGTGGCCATGTTCCTTCTGTTTACCACCACTGTGCAGATCTCAGAGGGGAACTCTTTCGAAGACACGCAGTAGCGGAGCTTCGACAATTTGCCAACATGCTGCGATGTTATGGCAGGCCCTTGTCTGGCTACTGCACGTGAACCTGAACTCGGAAATCGAGCATTTTGGATGCATTGCGCTGCACAGTGGATTGAAGTGCTGGTTACGGCAACAGTGACTGTCTGTCACTTTGTATTCGGTGGTATTTGCGACGCTCCACAGCCCAGAAGCTTTCTGAATCCGGCCTGCTTTGGCAAATGGCTCGTCTTTGTGCCCATGTCAAGTTCTGCGTAGCTAGCCGCTAGCCAGCCTGTCGTGTGCGTAGCCTCCTGATAGCACAAGATGCCTTTTGCAGGCTTCCGGAGCAGTTCCGAAAGCATGCTGACATGGAGGAGGACTGTTCTATCCGACAATTTGAACGGTTCACTTGTGCGTTCGGGATTCTTTGTCTCGGAAGTCTGCATTTCAGACAGGACCTCGACTTCATGGCCACGCCGACATGGATTAGATCAACACAGATCAACACAGTCGTTTGCTGGATCTGCCATAATTCACTAGCGCTTAATGGCTGGACATTGACTTTCAGTGCCTTACTTCTCTGCGCGCTAGGGTCCAATCGCCGCTGAAGATGCGCCGCCCACGCAGTTCTTGTCGCGCAGACACTTCTGGTGAGTGGGAGCTACTTGATAATGACAACCAGGCGTTGCTTCTTTGCAACACCTTGAAGCAATGTTGCATCGTTCTTGCCCACCAGGGCTTGAGAGCGACGCAAAAGACCAGCACGTGGAATTTGCTCAGCGATCACCTCATCCCTCAAGTTATGTAAGGTTCCGCACAAAGTTTAGGGATTCCACCTGCAGGTTTTGCTTTCACCCCGTAACCTTGCCAGCGGCCTTGGTGTTTTGACCAGGTCCCGGCAAGGTAGCTCAGTGTTAGTGCCCCCGGACTGCGTCCACACTCGCCTTTCGTGCTTGCAGTGCGCAACCAAGTAACCTAAACCTAGAAGCTAGCGTCCACGAGCATGCCTGAACGGCAGGGCGCAGTCCATGTACCATACTCCACACGTCGTAGCAGAGGCTGTAGAAGCCTTGACCAATTGATTATCCGCCGAAAAGAAGGTCTACTTTGTGTTGACTTTGCATCGCATGGGCATCCTACATTCCCCACCAGAGCGATGCTGTCTCAGTAAACGCCCAGCACAGCCTTAGGCCGCCTCAGGCTTCTGGGAGAAGTGTGAAACGTGACACTAGAATGAATGGAGCGATTTTTGAAGATCCGAAATGACTTGTTCACCGTGGGAGGCATGGTCTGTAGAAATATGCAACATAACCTATTTTTAAACTTAAACCTGTCAGACTTGCTCGGTGTAGGGTAACAAACGAGCAAACGCATCAGACTGTAGCAGCATGGTCACTGCCAGTCGCAATGTTGCGCTTCTGCAGAAGTTGCTTCTGAACTCGATTCTCCAACATGGCCGCAACAAACGACAGCTCACAAGGTTTCTCAGCCTCGGCCGCCCTCTCTGAGTGCAAAACAAGGACTGAGGCGACCACTTGCACACTTCCCCAACAAGTCCTAGGCTGCATGATGCCGTATGCATACTCTGTTCCCAGCCTGGTTCACGTGTCATGACGAAGCGTCGCAACATTTTCTTGGCGACGCTAAGGGGCCGTGCTGCAGGACTCAAAGTTTTGGTAATTCACGGGTCGCGCTGCGCCGGCTCTTGCTATCTCTTACCATTTTCAACGCGACTCTTGGCAACTGTTGACCAGAATATTTTGTGCTGATGTGCACCATGCTGACTCCATGTTGCCGTTCCTACGCCACGCGTCGCAAGCGAGGAGAGGGCTGTCATGGGCGAGCCCGGACCTAACTCCTGCCTCGGCAGGCAGATGGTTCCAAGCTGCTGACATGCGGGGCAAACTGCGACTCACGACCTTTCAACTCGACTCTGCTGAGTTTAATGTCAGGGGCAAGACGAAATGCATTGATGAAAGAAGCTCCGCTCTTTCAGAGCAGCCCGTCCTTTGCGACCCGGCCGAAGAGCACCGCAGAGAAGTTCTGCTGCTCACGCCACGCTGTCGGTTCAAGCCGTGGACTTACCAGAGGCCAACACTCGATCCCCTTCAACGCCCAACGTGATTTCGTGGAACTTTCAGAGACGCCTCATGAAAGGTGGCACGTCCTGCAGCGTAAGCACCGGGTATCGAAGCTCTTCAGCTACGTCATGCTACGTCCGCAGTGTATAGAGTCATCCATGGGATGCCTGCCACGCAGCGGTGGGGCAGGCGGGGATACCTTCGTCTGGTATGAATCATAACCCGAGTTGTCGCCCGCATGCGAAAAGTTTCTCATCACAAGTTCGTGCCGGCGAACGTTGCAACGTCCCGCCCAGCGTTTGTCGGCTCGCCCTGATAGGCAGCCAGCGTGGTGCCGCACCTTCACGCCCCCAACCGGACTTTCCTTCTGCTTTAGAAAAATGGTGCGAGAAATAATCAATACTGCCTGTTTCGTTTTTTTCATTAACTGTTGAAATTCACATCTTTATGATAATTAGTTTGTTTCAGTTTTTCTTTGCGCGTTTTCAATCGTCTTAATGAAAGTTAGGTTTTTCAGTATATTGTTGCCCTTTGTTTCTTGGAAACTATTTTCATTCACTTTTACTACGTTGCGAGACGTTCTGTGCATTTTTCAGTGACATCTACATCATTCGATTTGCATATTTGCGCTTGTTTTTGCCGGTGTGCAAAGATAAAGTAAATTAAGTATGCTTCCGTGATTGGTGGCGATTTCAACACACAAGGGAAAGTGGAAATTCACTGGGTATTTTCCAGAGAGCTGGACATTTCGCAGTTCAGCGGGCATCAAGCGACAGATCGCTTTCATCCTGTTCAGCTCCAAATTATGTGAAATCGCTGGAGCAGTTGACGTGCTTGATTTAGATCGAATTAGGGTGCAGCCAATTGCAACTTAATTAAGCATGCGAGGACCTTGTTGCGAACGGTTCTGGAAACCATTGCGTGCGTCCTTGCATGCCGAACAACCAACATCAATATCATGCCCACCCCAGTTTTCGGTTGCGGTTGTCCGACAAAAGACCCAACACCAGCACAGAGCTCGAGAAGGTCTGGTGCATTCCGCAGCCATTTCGAGAACGAAGTGTCAACAATCGAGAGTTGCTGAACCGTGGGAACACGACGATTTTCAACGTCTTGTGCAGCAAAGAAGGGCATCACAAGATGGGACTGGGAGGAGGCACTTTCCAAGCAAATCCGCACCAACAAAAGCACGGGCTTTGCAGCCAAAAGAAGCAGAATCAGAAGACCACTGCGATTTTGGAACAGTTCCAGATTTTGGAAAGATTGGAGGCTTTTTCATGATCCAATAAAAACATTGGAAATGCCAACGACCAGCGTGCTGCATGCAGAAGTTTGTCCAAGTGACCCTTGTTTTTCGACTATCCGGCCATTTTGACTTTCTGAATTGGAGACGCGAACAGCTTTGCGTCAGCAGATCATGGGGCGATTTACGCCAAGAGCCCAACATTTGACGGGATTTGAAGCAAATCTCAAAAAAGTTGGAAACCGGATCAAAGACAGTTGGTGCGGGAATTCCCCGTTCTTGACTCTTCAGGCGATGGCTTCTGCAACGGCTAAGTACGTTGAATTGTCAGGACCAAGATTTACAAAAACACAGAAGGTAGGAAGTTCTCGAGTATCATCGCAGCTGCAGCGGGAAAATAAACGAAGTGAAACTGCCAAACTTCTTCATCAATAGGAAATACTGCAACAATCACTGTTCAATTTTCCTCAACGATCAGAAACACTTAAATAATCAGTTGTTGAGAGCATTCCGAAGACATGAATGATTGTTCGTGAAACGTTATTGCAATTTTGTTTATTGGTTTTGAACGTCTAGAAACTACGTTGCACTAACCATGCGAACTGCATGCGTCATACCAGCGGGCGCTCTTGGCCCATCCGGCTCAACTGTCGCAAAACGCGTGTTTGGACGGGTCTCCACGCTGCAGGGTGAGTCTCCTTATGTACTGCAGAGATGCTTCAGTCGCAGATACAGACCACTCCAAACCGGAAAAAGGTTGGACAAGGTCTCCGCCGGAGGGCAGAATCAAGGATTTCGGCGTGCGCAGGAGGGCAGAATCAAGCATCTGCGAGGGCTCATTGTCCTGGGCACGCCATTTGGCAGCGATGCTTGCATCCAGAGATGGCTATGCTTCACGCATGAGGAACAAAAACGTCTCCTCCTCAGCGTGCCCGCTTCTCCCTGTGCCGCTCCACATGCCGACTAGTGCGCCCTGCCCCGGCGACTGCACGAGTTTATGCGAGGATATTTGCATTTGTGTTTGTTGTTTTGCATTGTTTTGCCAACGGATGCCACCGGATGGCAGCCCTGGGCCCGGGCGAACCACTCGAGCTCTCCTGCTCCTCGCCCTGCTGTCGTTGCGAGGCGTGTCACGGCTGGTTCGCAGCTTGCGATCGATGGCCCCTTGGGCATGCCATGGCCTGCCCCTCTCGGGATGGGGCGTGCAAAGTTGCCAGTTGGTTTTCCATGGGAGGTACGGTCGATGCTGAGGCAGAAAGCTCAGGACACAAAGGGAGTGCCCTGGCCGACTTGCTGCCCTTCGCTTCCCCTTGGTCCATTCACACAATCCACCGCGGATGTTTGATGATGCGGCGGCAATGATATTTTTTCCCTACGCCCCTTCTGAAACATTTGCTAGGTGTCTCGTACACTGCGATGCGACTTACGGCACCCGCAGACAGCAAGATGGCCGCGCCGCCGTAAGGGTTAGTCAGGCTGGTTCCAGCTGGTGTCAGCGAGGACCGCGTGCAGCTCTGGCATGGGCCCGTTGCTCACGCCCTCAGCGGGCGGCAGCTCAGCGAGGGGGCACGGGGCTGCGACGCACGGATAATGCAAGTGTGGGAGTCGGGATGCGGGTCGGGACATGCCGGCACAAAGTGCGCTGCAGGCAGAATGGTCCGGGGCATCACGTACCGGAGTCACAGGTCGGCCGTGCGAGGACCACAGCCGTCGCCAAAGGCAACAACCCATGCCCATCGCCACCCACGCTCCGCTGGTGCAGTTCTGGTCGCCTGGATCTCGCCGTCGAATGTCGGATTTTGCAACGTCAGTTTGCGTATGTTGCGTCGCATGTTCCGCCGCCGGGTGCAGGTCCGCACGGAACGCGCTCGCACGGAATTTGCCGCGCGTACCCGGTTGTCGCGGCAAGGCCGGGCTCGAATTTTACTTTCGAGCTAGCTGTTCGTTGAGCCGAACACGAAAGTCCTGACCGCTGCCGCCTTCTGCGCAGATTGGGATGATGCAGGATGATCTTCGCCGCGGTTGCATACGACCGATGTAACAAGGAAAAAGGATGAAAAAGGCAAAAACATGATGAAAAGGCAATCGGAGCAACGTCAATTCAATTCTTCCAGCTTGTGTGGCTTGCTCCGGCGGTTGCTGGGTCATTTGTATCGAATCGAATTCGTCGCGAACGGCTTGGCCCTATGGCAACAAGCCGTATAGCTGCCCCCATCGTCAGCCCCGTCACCAAGGCTGGTGACGCTCAGCCGGGTGCTGACGGGCGGCCTGGCCGAGCTGTCGACGGAGCCGCGCGACGCCTACGCTATCAAACTTATCCTGAACTCGTGCGCGCCCGTCGGTGCCGCCTTGTTGTTGTCGGTGTTGAAGTCGGCGGGCGTTTTGGCGCTGAAGCAGCCACCTGGCTCCGCCTGCTCGCTGGGCACCGGCTGCGGGCCGCTGCGCGTGCAGCGTGGGTGGCTCGCTGGTTTGGCCTGCTGGCAGTCGCTGCTGCACGAGGCCCTCGCCGATGTGCGCTGGCAGCTCCCTGTGCCTTGCAGCCGCCAGGGACCTCGAAGAGGGCCTGGTATGGGCGCCGCATGGCGCCGCCGTAGGACACGGTAGGTAGGTTGTTGACCTGGTGCGGCCGGAAAAACGTGCGTGTAAACAAAAAAAACTTTCGGCAGACGCAAAAAAAGGCGTCAGCACAGAAGGACGCAAAGTGAAAGCCCTCGCCATCCTGGCCCAACACGAAGCATTGAACGATCTGAAAGACCAGCTCCGAGACGGGGAAGCTAAATTTGTTTTCCTCGACGACGTCTGTGTCGTCGCCCTGCCAGATCGCATCCGCGAGCTCTACGACCTGGTCACTGCAGCGCCCTGGAACCGTGCGCGGATTTGCTTGCACGCGGGCATAACCCGCATTTCGCCAAACATTGCCGACCGCTCCGCTGGTAGGAGTGAGCCAATGTGAACCAGTTTGGGTCAGCAACGGGTGGCACGAGGACTTCGTTGCGTGCTTGGATGTGCTTGGCTTTAGTCCAGCGCCTGTGAGCTGACATGAGCTGACCAAGACCGGCTCCTCGACCGCATCGCCATACTTGACCTGCCTCCTCCTCGAAATCTTTGCGGCCCCACGCGCACACTTGCACACACTATTTGCTGCGCATCTTGCCGCCGCACCTCACCGCAGATTATGCCGCTGCGCATGATGCCTCCGTTGTGCATCGTGGCGCGGCGATGAGTAGGGGCGAGGCTCCCTGGCCGCCCAATGGGCGCAGCGGTCTGGAGTCTGGAGGGCTCAACCTGCGCTCTGCAGTTGCAGACGGGTGCGCCGCGCGTTGTTGTAGGACACACTGCCCCTTATCAGCGCACGAACGCCTGCAGCCGCAGCACGACTCCTTCGCACCTTGCGAGGCCGGCTACGACACCCCCGATGGGAACGCCCAAGGCGCGGGCCCACCCTCGCCCAACGCACGGCAGCGATTCGCAGCCCGAGCCTGCGATGAGCACGCGTTCGAGACGCATCTTTCTCAACTTCCCTGCGTCTCGAGCACGGCTGCTGTCGCAAGCCGGGCCGGGCCGTCCGCCGCCCGTGCCTTGAATGTCCTCCCAACCCGGGACGAAATTCCGGGTTCTTCAGCTGCGCAGGCAGCGACTCCCCCTCCCCCTCGCGATGCGCCGATGCCGCGGCCACTGTGAGCGTGACACGCTTGGCGACCACCGCTCGGCCTGCGATACTTCCGGGGTCCTCGCAACGCGCGCGCTGCCCCTTGAGCATGCCGTCGCGTGGGCAGGCGACTGGGATGTGGCGGGCTGTCCATGCTTGGATAACCGTCACTGAGATTAGGCGGCAAGCTATCGACGGTGGCGGCGCCATACAGGGTCAGCGACAACAGCGAGGCTGCAAAGGAGCTATCGCAGCTGCAAAGGCGAGAAATCAAAACCACCATTTGTGCCTTGCCTCTCAAGCATGTTGTCGCGCGCCTTTGTAACCGGCGCAAGCGTCGCCCGTAAGGTCGGGTTGGCCGACATGAACCTCGATGTGCCGGTCGCTGGTGCAGGGTGCATCGAGGTCGTTGCCAAAGGCCTGCTGTTGTGGCGCGCAATTGTGTCCTCCCTCACGCGGCAAGGCCACGCCCAGCCAGCGCAGTCAACGCGGCGGCCCACGACTCGTATCCTGAGCTCGGCAATGCCTGGAGATGCCGCTTTGTCGTCATTGGCACCGAGGTTAGCACCGAATTGAGCAACCTTAACTTGTACTTGAAACGCTGCACCCAACCTAAACCCCACTAAACTGCCCCCGCCACACCGGAACCCTCCCCGTCCCCGGTGCGCAGTCGTTCACCCTGCCTCTTTGACGGACGACCTACCCCCCGTCCCCCGGCAGCCCGGCGTCCGCGCCCGCGCGCCCACCCCCAAACCAGCCCGCCCCGAGCCAGCCTCGCCGCCGACGAACCCACCGGAGCCGTCGGGCTGGCGTCTCCGTGCGCTCAAGACACCCCTTCCGCAGCGAGGACCCAGGCGTCCAGACCTCCAGCCCTTTTGGCCGCGAGGACCCGGGCACCCACACCACCAGCCCTTTTGGCCGGGCAGCGGCGTCGACGCCCTCGCCCTTTGGAGGCACTGTGGGGCCGTCCCCCTTCCAGTCCTCACCCTTCTTGACGCAGCCCCTGCCGACTACGCTGCCGCCGCGGCTGCACCGGCGGAGACCTTGAAAGCGACCTCCAGCAGCCGCCGGCGCCTCCGCGGCAGCCGCGGCAGCGGGAGTCGTGTGCCCGGACCCCAGCTTTCTGCAACAATTGTGGTTGGTGCGCACAACCCGTGCTGCCCCTGCTTGGAGGCTCTATTTCTGACAGGCCGCCGGCGCCCCCAGGCTGCCGCGGTCGCCAAATCTCGCCCGCGCTTCAGCTTTGTGTTCGAGTGCGTACAATTTGCAGCCGTTGCTCCGCCTCGCCAGAGGCCATCCCCAACCAACATCTGAATCTCGCCTGCGGCTCGGCCCCGACCGCAGCTTGGCGGGACCCGCTCTTGGCCTGAGAGGCAGCCGCCGCTTCCAGCCGGCGCCTTAACGGCAGCCGCGGAAGGCCCCCAGTCAGCGAGTTCGCCTGAAGCCCAGCCTGACTCGCATACAACTGCACCGAGCCCGTGCTTGCACCCAGGCCACGCGGCTCTTCCACTGAGCCTTGTTTGACGCCGGGCGAAGGCTGTGAGCGCACCCCGTGCTGCCCCCCTTCGCGCCCGGCGCCAGTCAGACTGCGGGCACCAGCACTCGCACTGACTAGTCATCTTCCTGACCTGCTTGTGTACAGACCCCCCCACGACCCTTGCACTGCACGCACACCGTGCGAACAGCGGGAAAAGGAGTCGACTGTTCACCTGCAAACCCATCGTGTGTCTACTTAAGCTGTGATACAGGGGTCGCCACAAGGCTGAAAAGCACTTCGGCGAGGTAGTTCACTAACGCGAACGGCTGACGCGTACTCCCGCTTCGCCAGCGCGCGTGCTCGAGGGAGGCCGCCGGCGCTCTTCCTCCGCGCCTTCTCTAGTGACTCCGCGGCAACATTGCCCTTGGCGTAGCACCTTTCGCAGCACGCCACCCGCGCTGGCGCCCGATAAGGAACTGTGCGCATCCAACCACACTGACGTCACGCGCCAGCATGTCCCGGCGCTCGCGGGACGCCTCCCCTGCCGCACGCGGCAACTCCCGCACTTACGCCTCGTCACGTGGCCGCGCGCCTTCTTCGGCAGCCGCCGACCCTGGCGACGCGCGCAGCGCGGCTTCAGTTGTCACGGTGTTGGATGACACTCCACCGAACACAGCACATGAATCCGGCGCCTCGAGCCTGTCGCCTCCCCTTTCTCCTGGCGCCGCCACGCCGTCGGCACAGCACCAGCCGCAAAGCCCCCAACCGGTGCACCACACTCCGCCACTCCAGCAAGATGTGCAGACCTGTGCCATATGCCTCGATGCCGTCATGCCGGAGGCAACCGGTTCCGGATCTGGCGTTCTCCATCCCACGTGTAGGCGCCACCGCCTGCACCTCACCTGCCTCTCGCAACAGCGCGCTCAAGCCAGCTCCCCGCATGACATGCGCTGCCCGGTCTGCGCCGCCGAGGGCTGGCCGCCGGCCAACGATGAGTGGCTCCGCACTGCTTGTCTGGCCAGGGGGATAGAGGCGCCCGCACGGCTGCCCGCCCCATCCACAGTGCGGCATGCGGTTGAGGACTACGCCACGCGCACCTTCACCGCCAACGACGCGGTGGAACCCCCAGCACCGGAGCATGTGCAGGCCTTCTGCTGCCCTAGACTCGCAGCCGTGCGGGGTAGTGGCGGCGACGTTGACTTTGTTGAGCTGCCCCATCGCAGTATGCAGTGGGCACCCATACCAGTGAGCTGCCAGTGAAGGGCGATGCAGGCATCCTTGCCTGGCGCTTATCGTGGGCGCGCCCTCGCTGCGCGCAGATGCTGGACTGGGAGCAAGCTGACGTCCCCGCTGCTGCCGGCGAGTGCTGCCTGCACTGCGGTCGCCCACAAGTCTGGGAGTTTGACGTCGGACGCGGCAGCGGGGCCTTGCGCTGCGCCTGTGCACCCGCCAATGCGGCCGCAAGTGGCCCTTGCCCACAAAACCCCGTCCCAGCGCCAGAGGCGCTTGCCGGAGACCCTGGTCAGCACAACGTCGCCCCTGCTTCAGCCTGGGGCCCGCCCTCCGACTGCCACAGGCTCGCCACGAACTCATGGCTTTACGTCCCCCTCCTGCATGCAGCTGCTGGGGACATGCCAGAACCTGTCCTAGAGCGTTGGCGCCGCGATCCACGCGGGCAGCCATGGTGGGATGCAGCACGCCGAACCCTTGCAACCTCCCCACCAGTCTCTGTGAGCCGCCTTACGGACGCGCTTATTACTGCGAGCGCCGCCGCCGGTGCCCCGCTCCCCGAGGCCGCATTGCGTGAGGCAGCCGCCTTGCCCGCGGGTGCTTTCGTGCATCTCGGCTGGACCGTGCGCAACCTTGCCCAGGCAGGCGGATACATTCCGGCCGCGAGCCAGGAAGCATGCCTGCAGCTGTATGGGGGGCCTGCCTTCGCCTCTGACCTCAACCGTGCTTGTGGCCGCCCCAGCCACCGAGCCGGTCAACGCAGAGGCGCCTCAGACTTCCAGCGTGCACGCCCCGGTGCCTCAGCAACCCACCGCCGATGAGGACGGCGATGCCAGTCTCGCCCATGCTGCCCTCAGTGCACGACGAGGAAGTGGGCGTGGACGGAGAGGCCGTGGCCGGGGCGCCCGGGGCCGCGGAGCTCGTGAGCCCCCGCCACCTCCTGCGGACCACTTGCTCGCAAGCCAGGGCGAGGCCCGCGCTGACCCTGAACCGCCCTCAACGGCACAGCGCGCGCAGGTGTTGCACGCACGGCACAGCAGCGCTGCGGCTGACAGCATGTTGCGCGGCCTTTTGTCCCTCGATGCTGTCAGCCTCCAGGGTCAGTGCCAGACACGTGTCCTCACGCTGCAGGCCGCCCCCTCGCGCACGCGAGGTACCTTGCGTGCAGCCATGCGCTACGGCCTTCGCTGCATCGTCAACCCTGAAACACCCGAGCATGAGGTGCGAGGGTGGAAGCTGTTCTGCCTTGCACCTCGCATGCTCCTCCACCGCTCGCCTGGCCAGTCTAGCGTTCCCGCAGCCGAGCTTGACCGCTGCTGCGAGCTTTTCAGGGCTGGGGACTAGGCTGACCTGCTGGAGCAGGCCGCCGGCTGTGTCGCTGGAGCACCCAGTTCGCAGCAGGGTCGCTCGCCACCGAGTGATGGAGCGCGCGCTCACCGTGCCACCGCCCTTGTCCACCTCGGTGAGCTCTCTGCGGCGTCGCGCGCCCTCACTGCCGAGCCACTCGCGCCCGGTAACGATGACACTTTAGCCGAGCTCACCGACCCTGACAAACGCCCCCCGCACCCGTATGCCGCTTTGCCGGATGCGGTGCTTGCCTTCCAAGCAGAGCATGAGTGTCCCTTGCCCATGCCCGCGTTCCTCGCGGCCCTGCGCGGCGCCCGCCGCGGCTCTGCGGCCGGGCCGTCTGGCACCACCGCCGAGCACCGCACCTTGCTTGATGATGAAGAGGACAGCCGGCTCCTCCACGCTGCTGCCCTCAGTCTCGTTAATGCGCGGGTTCCCCCTTGCGTCCTCGCAGGCATACGAGTCGGACGCCTTGTTGCGCTGCGCAAGCCTAATGGCCGCGTCCGTGCTTTGGTTGTCGGCGACGTCCTCCGCCGACTTGTCGGCAAGGTCCTCGCACAACACTTCGCCGCACACCTGCAGGAGGCATGCTTGCCCTACCAGTTCGGCCTCAGCACCTGCGCTGGCACGGAGGCTGTCAGCCGGCTCCTGCGGGCTGCCACCGAGTCTTCACCGCGCGCCACGGTGCTGTCTGTCGATGCCGTGGGGGCTTTCGACCATGTCGCGAGGGGGTCCATGCTAGGCGCGCTCCTCGCGCGGCCGGCTCTTCAGCCTCTGCTCCCCTACGCGAGGCAGTTCTACGGGACTCCCAGCACCTACACGTGGCTCGACGACTCGGGGCAGGCCCATGAGGTTCGCCAGGGAGAGGGCGGTGAACAAGGCGATCCACTCATGCCGGCGCTATACTCCCTGGCGCAGCATGAAGCCCTCGCCCAACTGCAGACCCAGCTCGCGGACGGAGAAGCTGCGTTTGCTTTCCTCGATGATACCTATATCATCGCGCAGCCTGAGCGTATACAGCCATTGTATGACGCTTTAGCGCGCGCACTCTGGGAGCACGCACGTGTCCGCTTGCATGAAGGCAAAACCCGCATCTGGAACGCCGCCGGGGAGGAGCCGCCCGGCATCGCCGCCCTTGGCTCTGACCCTGACGCGCCAGTCTGGGTTGGTGACTGGTCGCTGCCTCCTGAGCGCCAAGGGCTCACAGTCCTCGGTTCCCCGCTCGGGCATGATCGATTTGTCGCCTTGCAGCTGCAACGCAAGCGGGAGGAACACAACAAGCTGCTGCAGCGCCTCCCTCAACTCGAGGACTTGCAGGCCGCGTGGCTGTTACTGCACTCCTGCGCCTCCCCTCGCGCCAACTACTTGCTGCGAGTACTGCCCCCGCACCTCACCGCCTCCTTCGCCGAGGCACACGATGACGCAATCGCGCACTGCCTCGCCGACTTGCTTGAACGAGGGGACGCGCCGATCCCCGCTACCAGCCTCACGACAGCCCGGCTGCCTTTTCGACTCGGAGGCCTTGGGCTGCGGTCCGCTGTCGCTGACCGCCACACCGCGCATTGGGCATCGTGGTGCGACACACTGCCCGTCATCCGCCGCCGGGCCGCTGCCGCAGCTGACCGCCTCTTCAGCGCGCTGCAAGCCGATGTCCCACTCCCGTGCGCTGCTGCCGCGGCACAGGCTCGGGCCCGCGTCTGTGACAACGGCTACGACGCACCAGCATGGTCCGCTGTTAGTGGAGGAGCCGAGGCACCCCCTGCTCGGGGACGAGGTGAGGAGCCAGCCGACCCTCTCCGCGGCTGGCAACGGGTCGCTGCCCGAGCTAGCGATGAGCGCATCTGCGAGTTGCATCTTTCTATCCTTCCCCCTGCTGTTGGTAGCACGACAGCTCCTAGAGCTGAAACCACAAAGCACTGCTTCCAAGCGCACCAGCACAGCACTCGTTCCGCAGCGCGGTCTTTTCCTGCGAGCCCTCACACGGCTCAACGCGTAGCTTCCATGGCTTTCTAAAAGCCACAAGGCTGAAGGGATCCCTCGAGAGGAAGCGCAGCCAGGAGAAAGAGTGGGCGAGCTGCATGTCGGAACCTGCACAAGACATGACTCTTCAGAGGCTGTCTCTCCTTCGGAGAAAGCACGCCCAAAAGCCCACTGGTGAAGACAGGCAGAACGGCCGTTAAAGTCACTTCAGCTGTTGCTTCAGGCGCTTGGCACTCGTGAAGTTGGGGTCGTAAGAGAGGCGCCAACGTCCCGTCTGCAACAGTTGGTGAAGGGCTCCTGGCTTGGTTGGCTTGGTGAGTGAGTCTGCAACCTGAGCGTCACTGTTGACCCAGCGAACAGAGGTCTTGCCTTCTCGAACACGTTCGCTCAGAGACAGTAGCTCGAGAGCACTGTACTTCTCACTCAGACCGCCAGCCGCTGAGTTGAGGTCCTCCTTCAGCAGCACGTCGTACAAGCTCTTGGCGTCGGTCACAAGGACGCCGGGGATCGCCTGGATCTCCTTCCCGGGGTTCTGAAGGTCGACGTTGTAGCCCAACATCTCCTTCCACTGAAGCCTAATCAGCATCAGCTCCTCTTCCGCCTCAGAAGCGGCTTGAGCCTCTGCCGCCAAAGACGAGCGCGCCACTCTCTTCAATCTCGCACTGCGCCAGCTCACAGGAGTGACGGCGGCATGCTCACCACGAAGCATGGCAGGCGTAGTAGCACACACAATGTGCCCGCCTGTGCTTCCAAAGTCTGGCCTGTTCCCGACCGCAGCGTCGGACCACGCCACAAAGCAGACGTCCTCTGGCTGAATGCCGTCGAGGCCAGTAACTTTCATGCGCAAGAAGCGGCCATGAAAAGCCTCTCGCACCAACTTCCGCGGGTTGGCGGCGTTTCACCGCAATTCCACCCGTCGGGCGGCCTTGCTGCAAGACTTTGTAAAGCTTGCAGAAGGCCGCCTGAAAGATTGCGAAGTGGACTTCGCCCTGACCTTCTTGGCTGGGGAAGCCACTTCGGAAACAGCGGTTTGGCTTCGGTGGATGTGATGAGATCTAACTCAGCGTTGCACTTGCGAGGACCATGAGTCTACGGAAGTTAGTTGACAGATGTACATAGGTAGCATGCCGAAGCTGAACAGGTGCTGTCGATACCGTGTTTTGCTGGCTGGACGTGAGAACCTTGGCCTTGTTGACGCACGACTGGAGCATGCTCAGCTGCACCATCAGCTGCGGTGCCGTGCTGTAAGCACGCCACTGCAATGCTCCCAAGGCCGCCCTGAGCTGGGCAACTTCTTCGCTTGAGGCTAAGCAGTCCTCATCCCGGGTTTCGTACTTGATCTCGTCGATCTGGGAGCAGTATTTCGCCTGGTCCATGATCACCTCGCGGTGTCCCTCCTTGATGACCACGCCGCAGTGGTTGTAGTCAACAACCTCCCACGGGCTCCACCGATAGCTCTGATAGAAGCGATTCACGATGTCGAGCCATTCGGCGTCCTCCTCATCTCCCGCGATGACAAAGTCGTCAACGTGGGCTGCTATGAGTCCGACCAGGCGGGGTACACCGTTAGTCCACTTCACAAACTTCCAACAGCAGGGCTCCGTCTTGAGCTGGACCATTCCAAGCGAAGTCAGCGTACGGTTGATGTCACGGAACCACTCGGCCGGGGCATTTACGAGGCCATAGCACGCCTTGGCGATTTGAACACATTCGCCTTCTGCTAGCCCCATAGCCTTCGCGAGCTCTGGCACAGGTCGCGCAAAGACACACCGTGACATCTGAGTCGGAGCCGTCTGCAAGAACGCGGCCCGAACATCAGCCTTCATGGTCTTCCAGTTGCGCAGCGTAGCTTGCTGGTACACCAACTGTCGCGTCCTTCTGCTCATTGTCGGACTGCTGCTCACCAGCGTCGCCAGGTCCGGGTCCTGGTACCCGACAATGACTATTCTTGCCTTAGCTGCTCCCGAGTCTTTCCACGTGAGTACCCAGCGCATGGACATCAAACGATCCGGAGCAATGCGGCCCTGAACACGGCGTGCCGCTGCTTCTCGGATCCACTGGTTGACTTCGGTCTGCTTTGCGCTGTCAAACTGTTCCTTGGCCTTTGGGTCCAGGCGGCCGTATCGAACTTCCTGCTTCCGCAGCCCTTTCGCCATCCACACCGTGGGATCTCGTCGAAGGCGCTTCCACTGATTCTCGTTCTCTGGGATGGGAAGCTCAATGGCGCACATCACACCGACCTCGGGCTCAAGCTGGATGAAGGAGTCCGCCTGGCCACCATCGTGCACAGCAGCGTCCTTCTCCTCAACAAAGAGACTGGATGGATCCTTGGATGCGCTAGCAGCTCCCTGGAACCCTGAGCTCGGCTGTGGCTGCTGGGCGGAAGTAGCTGAAGCAGGCTGTCTTGGTCGACTGCTCTGGGCCCTGGGCTTCTTGAACAAAGGTGCCGACTGTTGCTTCGCAGCAGCTTGCTGGTCCAGTAGAAAACGGAACAAGGTAGGATCGTACTTCTAAGGGCGGTGGGTTAATAAGTAGATACATAAGTTAGTAATCGATTGTACAGTTTAGTGGGGATGGCTAGTCTAACATAGCAATTGACCTAAGTGCAGTTAGCAAGGTACAATTACAGAAGTTAGCCAAACACAGTTAACGAAGTTAGCATTTTACTAACAGCACCTTAAAACCATGATGATGCCCATGAGGATGATGAAAAATCCAATGTCGCAATGCAGGGCGATTCGCTCGCAGGCAGGATCAGAACATGAAAACTGTGACAATTCATGTGTCGCCATGCAGGGCGATTCGCTCGCAGGCATATATGCACAACAATCTTTTTTATGGCACGACCAGCATGCTGTCTGCACTCATGCGTTTGAAGAGGCAGGTTCGACTGATCTCGGCCACTCGCATGAACTGGGCTCCGTCCTGCTTGACCCGGAAGAGATTCTTCCCTTGTGGCTCAAGCACACTCAACAGAGCCAGGAGCTCGCCATGCTGCAACCGGCAAAACAACCACACCTCTGCAACGGACCCCGTCTTAAGCAGCACCAGGTCACCCCTCTCGCAAGTCTGTCCTGGGCAGACCTCGGCCTGCATGGCCGACTGCACATGCTCAAGAGTCTGAAACCCGAATGTCTGCCCCAGGTGCCACAGCAAAGTGCCATCAGTGACAGACTTGGGGGACTTCAAATGGGGCCGCATGAAGCCAGCATGCTCAGACAGATCCAGAAGAGCCCTGCCCAAAACATCTTTAAAGAGTGAAGCTTCGAACCAGTCGGTCACTTTCTTCGTGTTGTCAGCAAACTGCTTCACTTGCCGATGCTTTCGTTCGTGTGTAAAACAGGAAATCAGAGGCCTGTCTCGAGCCATCAGGGGAAGATGGAGGCTGTAGTGGAACTTCGGTATACAGTGCTGCTCTCCATATGCTTTAAGGAAAGCTTGGCTATGGGCCCGAATCGCATTCTCGAGCTCGTCCGGCGACAGGTTCCCAGTCCGATTGCATTCAAGCAGGAGGTCGAGAACCATACAAATCTTCATAAAGGATCTGATGCATCGCCGAAGTTCGTCGTCCATTGTGTCAAAGTGATGAGTCAGCAAGAAAAGCCGCAGCAAGGGATAGACAGTGATGCACTGCGAAGCCCCGGCCTTGAACTCAGAAGGTTTGCTCCTTTTGTCGAACAAATGCAAGATTTCTCTTCTCCGGTTCTTCAGGTTGTGAGGCCATTCGTACTCTGAGATAAAGCTCTGGATCACCTGAAATGTTGCACCCTGCACATGCAAGAGTGGCAAGAGTAAGCTCAATTCCACGTGCAGGAGGCCGCTTACCACATAACAATGCATCCAATCCCACATCAAGCATTTCACAAGCGGCATGCTTTTGTGAGCAAGCACTCCAGATGGGTTAAAGTTCAACCCCATGCTGGACTCCAGCAAGGCAAAATCCTTTTTGCTCAGCATGGGTTGCCTTCTCGCCAGCAGTGCCTGTGCAGTGAAGATCTGATTGTCGGTTCTGCGGACAAACAGATTGCTGTCGATGCATGATATGTCATGCAATTCTCCCGAGTGGTCATTTGCTGGCAGATCACCGTGGGTCTTGCTTGTTATGTTGGCACATAGCGGGCAAACCAAAGTCCCACTGGAGCCCTTGAAGTCGTACATAGACTTCAAAGCTGCCTCGTCTGCAACTACAGTATGCAGTTTCGCGAAGAACATGACCCGTTCCCCGGTTGGCATGTTCAGCAAACAGCCCGACTGGAGGTTCAGGAACGATTCCGAGGAGACCAGAATGTGGGTGAGTGCAGACAGCCCGCCTTGGATCTTGTTCACCACCGAAGACCGAGTCAAGTTCAAAGGAAACCAAAGGTTTTCTTGGCATCGGCCTTCAGCATCAAACTCGAGAAAACTGAGGTAGTACCCTTGGATCTTCCTGGTGTTGCTGGCTTTTAGCTGGTTGCCAGGACTAATCTCATCATTGTATAAAGCCATTCGCCATGGGCTGGTTGCTGTGCACGGGTACTTCGATAGCTGCCTTTGGAAAAAGGCAGCTACACCAGGCATGGACTGGCAAACATGCCATATCCATGCCATCAGGTTGAGGATCGGCAGCTCTGTCGGCACGATCTTCACCTCCTCGTCTCCAGCTGCCTTTCGGCTCTTCACCTCCACAGGTACTGTAATCTTGGCCACCAAAGGGCCATGAGGAGTCTCTGCATCCAGCTCGGAATCCCGTGCCCTTTTGATGCCTCGCCGGGAGGCTGAGTCAAGGACTTCAGGGCATGCAGCCACTTCCTTCAGTACTGCCTCCAGAGCACTCTGGCTCACATAGTGCTTTCTGCCGATGGTAGCGAGCGACATAGATTATAAAGATGGCTGCCCGCGAGCAAAATGCCCTGCAGGCACCGGATATTAGAAGTAACAATTCTTACAATAAATATGTTTGTACATACAACATGTGTCAACCTGTCTATAAATCCTTGTCCCCACGAAACCTTCTTCAACACAACAAAAACCTCTGGATGCACGTATGATACAATGTATGCACACGATCTAATACAACTAATTTCTTATAATGGCTGGACTATATCTACCAATATATAATATCACGTATATATATATATATATATATATATGTGTGTGTAAGTATGTAATATACATACATATATATATATATATATATATACATATATATATATATATATATATATATATACAGGAGATATTTATACTTGCAATGCAGCATCAGACCAATCTGCAAGCCGATCCGATCACTCAGGTTTACATGCTGCCTGGCAAGACACACACACATGCAGCAGAAGAGGCAACATGATGTGCATAAGTGCATGCCTGCATGATGATCTTTTCCTCCCTCTGTGCTGCAGTCGACGAGTTCCCCACTCATCGAGCCGGTCATTTGAATCGGGCAAGCAGCTATTACTTACAGAAGCAGCTGGGCCTGCAGCCTGGTGCGAATCTGCATTTGCTGCAACCATTCGGGCGAAGGCTCACCCTTTTCTTCATGGAAAGATTGGCATAGTATTCTCTGCTACCGGCCGGGGCGGCTTTGGCCTTTGCACTGGCCTTTGCACTGGCCTTTGCACTGGCCTTTGCAACGGCCTTTGCACTGGCCTTGGCACTGGCCTTAGCACTGGCCTTACTGGCTGCGGCTTTGCCCTTTGCCTTTGCCTTGGGCAAGCCTGCAGGCTTCTTAAGAATCCCCTTCTTCTTGTTGACTGCATCTGCAACGAGCCCAGCCTGCCTCAACACTTCTGCCTCGTCGGCCTCGTCGTTTTCAGGATCACTCATCTCCAACTGCACTGCCGGCGAGACACCAGCTGATGCATTCGTTGCCGCCACAAGTGCTGTTTGCTGGACCGATGCAGATGCCCCTGCGGGTGCCTGCTGGGTTGCTGCTGCAGGTGCCTGGGTTCCTGCTGCAGGCCCCTGGCCCATGGTGGTTGCCCCCGCTTGACCTCCACCGGGTGCGAAGTACTGCATGTTCGGGATCGGGTCCTGCTGCTGCCTATTCTGGTCCTGCATGAGCCTCTGCATCATGTTGTTCATGGTGTTCATCATACCCATCATCGTCATCCCGGGCTGCATTCCTTGCAGGCCCATGTTGAATTGCATGTTCATGGGGTTGTTGTTGCCACTTGCAGGCCAGCTCTGCATGCCACCGGCACCCATCATGTTTCCACCACGAAGCTTCTTCGAGCTCCCTCTCAACACGATTGCAGATGATGCTGCCTGCACCCTGTCGGGAGATTGCATCTGCACAGTGCATGCAGGATCCTCTTGAGAGTATGCATCGGCGAGCTCAGGGGGCAGATTGTCTGGCGATGCTGGATAATGCTCGAGGTGAAAGCCATTCTTGGGCAAGCCTTTGGCTTTGCTTTTCAGCATTTTCTTGAACAACTGCTTGTTGGCATAGCTGTCAACCGCCCCCACATCACCGCCTGCCCTGGCCAAGCCAGCTGCCAAGATCGCTTTGCAGCAAGCCTCAGATGGGCAGGTGAGCCTCAGCTTGATGCACCGGCATGCCAAGACATCCAACTTCACGTGGATGTTGTCACCAGCTTCCAAAGCCTGGATATCTTTGACGGACAGGTAAGGTTCGAAAGCATCAACTTTCTGAGTAGCTCTCTTGCCACCCTGACCTGTCCCGGTGTTGGTTCTAGCTACTGCTCCAGCCAAGAGATCACTGAACTCCTTTGTTTGTGGAGAAGTCCATTGCTTTCCTGCAGTCCATGCAGCCAGCAGGGCTGAGGCTCCATTTGCATCCACGGAGGCAAGGTTCTTCACTCGCTGGCAAAGGGCTTTTGCTTGCACCTCTCTAACACTGTCGTAGTTCGGGAGTGCAGTCATGGACTGGAGAAAATTGGCTGTAGCAGCCAAATCCCCCTTCAACTGATCCATGGCTGTGGCAGCAGACATGTCGATCTGTTTGCGAGCTTGAAGCCCTGCAACCGATCTTTGCAATCAATCCTTTTGAGCCTTGCTTGGACATATCGGCGGGCCAGGTTCGCGAAATGTTGGATTCTTCCTCTCTCTCTCTCTCTCTCTCTCTCTCTCTCTCTCTCTCTCTCTCTCTCTTTCTGTCTCTGGCTTTTGCTTCTCCTTCTCCAAAGTATATATATATATATATATATATATACATATACATATATATATATATATACATATGTATATACATATATATATATACATATATATATATACATATATACATATATATATATATATATGATAGTTCCGTATACAGACTAGATACACCCGGACATGATTTGAAGTTGTTCGCTCTCATGTCTTATGTGTGGTGTGCCGGCATCCTCACTTCGTTTCCTTTGTCTTTTGCAGCCGAAGCTAAACTCCCTGTTCCTTCCATCGTCCTTTTCTCCAGTCACCATCCCCTCCGGCCCCTTATATAAGCTGCCTCAGCCATGCCCACCTCCTATATATCCATGGCTCTCTGGCTGCTTCCCTCCTCCTCCTGCCTCGATCCCTCCCATGCCTGCTTGGTTTATCTGAATGCATGTCTGTTGTGCATGTCTCTGTACTTCCTGTTTTGGGCACATGTGTCAATACATGACGGTCATGCATGCCTCTGTCTCTTTGTCTGTGTCGTCTCGATCGCAAGACACCAAGAGAACATGAAAACACAAAGCCAAGACACATGACACTCACAGAGAGAGACACAGAAGCAGTCCCACAGTGCACAAAGACAGCCACATGCATGCAGGCACAGCGAGACACCGACGTGCACAGCAATGGCGACACACAAAGACAGCAGCAGTATATAGATACACACGAAAGCACAGCAACAGAAGCACAACAAGAACACACATGCACATCATGTAGGACCGCACATGCAGTCCTGGTGACCACTTGTACCGAGAAATATGCCACATCCGGAAACAAGGGCTGACGACGATGTCATTGTTGTGTCTTCGTGTCTTGGTTGGCTGTGTGCCGAATGTCATTGCTTGTTTTGCACACCAGAGAAGCAACAATGAAACAAGCGAGCAACCAAGCAACTCGTAGATATGTGTATATATATATATACACATACATATATCTATCTATCCATCTATCTATCTATATATATATATATCTATCTATATATATATATATACATATATATTCATCCTATATACATGTATATACAGTATTTAGCATATGTTTATTGTGGCAACCATACAACTCACATCTATAGTGCATACATATATATATATATATGCATGTGTACATGTATACATATATATATATATGTGTGTGTATATATGTATATATGTATATGTATAATATGTGTGTATACATATATTATAGAGCTTATGTCTACAATGTATATGTATGTATCTGTATAAACTATAACAATGTATGTGTATATACATATATATATATATATGTATATGTGTATATATATATATATATATATGTCTGTATCTGTATATGTATGTATGTATATATATATATGCATATACATATAGCTCTATAGTGTTAGTATATATATGTATAAGAACATAAAGGATATAATGAAGAGTGATATAGAGTGTAAGAGAATGAGAGAGAGAGGGGGAGGCGACTGCACAGTTGCAGGTTACCTTGCAAGCTAATGTTTATAGTTCTGTGCCCTGTGCTGTTTTCTCTCGTTTGTCTCTTCTGCCCTCACTGCAATGCACAGCATGCAACACAAGGAAATCGCCAGGGCAGGGCAGTGCATGCTCGCCGGCAGACATCCCGAATCTTTTGCAGTCGGACTCGCGACACGGCTACTGCATGCTCGGATACAGGGCTGGACCCGGGGCCAATTTCGGCTAGTCCACAGCAAGAAGAGCCCACCCAGACCAAGACACGGGCTGGCACATGTATATGTGTCTAGTTTAAATGCCAGTGCTTCCATAGCCTCGGCTGCAGCCACAAGCAGGGAACATGTACCGTGCCCATTTATTTAGGTTTTGAGTGTATGTGTGTATGTGCATATGTATACTAAATATATTGAAGCTAGAGCCAGGATGACATGTTCCTGGCAGCAGCCACAAGCCGAGGCCTGAAGGTCCCTAAAGTATCAGGCCACCTACATTGCAGGTCTACATAGAAGCCCACAGCACAGTCTCGGTCCAGGCTCCAGCCCGGCAGAGCTCAGTAGGAAGATCGCGGAAGAAGCCACAGGGCCAGGACCTGCGAGAGCATGCAGGCTTCATCAATGCCCGTGGTGCCCAAGTTTTGGTGTCTGAGAACCAAGCATATAAGGATGCAAAACTTGGAGACGGCATCCATGTCCCAGGCACCTGCAATCTGGAATGAAGCCGGTCTAAGGAAACACGGGAAGGCTCGAGACGAACACAGGCACAAGCGAGGCAGCCGTGATGTTGTTGAGTCATGGATCACCCACTCCAGGGGCCCGGCCCGATAGCCCAACCCGACCATTGTACAGCCAGGCTTGCTGAGTTTGGGGGGCACAAGGGCCCGGAACCTTGAAACCCAGTTTTTTATAGATCGATATTCCCGGTTTGGTCTCGGCGGCCACATTTTTATAGATCGATATCCGGTGGGTTTCCCCGGCCAAGCCAGAATTATAGATCGATATTGGCCGGGCCATTCCCACCACCCCGCCTTTATAGATCGATATTCCCGCGGTGACCCCGGCCACCACACCCATATAGATCGATAAAAGTGCTGGTTGTCCCATTTACACAGTGTTGCTGCATGTCGGCACCAGGGATGTGGTGGGTGGTGGCTCCGGTGGGGCACATGTCATCATTTGCAAAGCCATGAAAGCCTGCCTCAGTGGGGCTTGTGCTGCATCGCGAAGGCGAGCAGATCCCTCTGGAACTGGGTCTGCAGCACGGAAACACTTATGTTCGGAGCCACAACCCACTGCTGATTTCAGAAGCCCGCCTGCTCGCGAACTGCCGAAACACTGTCCGATGCCAGGGCAATGGCAGCAGGAGCGGCTCGGGCCATTTGAACCTGCTGCCCAGCCCGAGTCCGGCTGCGGGTCCTGCAACATGAACAATACGGGTTCGCTGTGCACTAACCTCGACTGGACCCCACCTGCCGGCCCCCGGCGGCCACCAATTGCCCTCCGAGTCCACGAACCCGGAGAGCTGGTGCCCTGCGGCCTTGGCGCCTGTGGCTGCCCACGGTGCCTTCACCTGCAAGCTTCATGGTTGCTTCCCTCTGCTCGCGAGCCAATGGCCCTGCGAGACGAGCTTGGCACCACAAACTCACCGGCCTTGACCATCTGCTGCCCCTTGTATCCGGAGCCCTCGTGCATCCAAGTCGGTGACCAACGGAAAAAAACCTCAAACCAAAGTAGCTGGGGCCCTGTCCTTGCCCCACTGCTGGATCCCGCCAGCATTGGGCACAGCCACCTTTCAGCTGACCGGAACCAGGACAAATCCTAAATCCTAAGCCCAAACACCAAACCCTATTATTTATGTGTATATCTACACACACAGACTGCCTTGTATATGTGACTATATACTACTTCGCCTGCAGGGCTATCAGCTCGCAGGCAGGATTGCATGTTGAATGTTCACTATCGGGAAAGTATATGTGCATATATTAGAATGTCTATCTATTATGTATGTATAATATGTATGTATGCATGTATGCATGTATGTATATGTGTATGTATATGTATGTATGTATGTATGTAAATGTAGATGTAGACACACACACACATATATTTCATATTAGATGTGTGCATGCACATGTGCCCTCGTGAGCCCAAGTGAGCATGGCCTGCCAGTTGGCTTCCCAAGCCATCATCGGCAACCCCTGTCACATCTCAGAAGCACCGAAACAACTCGGCCGCAATAGCAGACCGACCTCCCAAGAGCTGCTCGATGCTCCCGCCTCAGCAGCAGCAGCGAGGAGAAGCAGCAAACAATCCAATTTGCATGCATGCAATGGGGTCCCCACGGGCCACCTTCGGCACTTTCTCGGAGGTGGTCCCTCCGGCTCCTTGACCTCAGCACGGCGAGCATTCGTTGAAGAAGGAAGCCATGCAACTCAAGAACACGGCCAAAGTGGTTCCATCCACGGCCTTGGCATCCGGACAAGGATTCAATTAAATGTGCTGGAAGTGGAATTGAGGTCTGTGCTCGCTTCTTCGGCTTCGGAGGCACTGGCACCTAAGATGTTCATTATACCGACCCAGCGAAAACCTAAGACACAAGCACCCGGCGAACACGGGCTCTTCCACAGCGACTTCTTCTGTCTCCTGCAACACAAGTGCACGGGATGTGTGCATGTGGGCATGACCTCCATCCAGCCTCCTGGGCTTCTTGCAAGCCATCCACAAGAGGATCCTGCCCAAAGGACATTCCAATTCTACACGGTTTAAGGGTTTAGGCTCTAATAGGGTTCAGGGTTTAGGGTTTATGTTTAGGGTATATTGTATATAGTGTCGCTGAAATCATGCATGCAGGCACCAGTCAATGCCTCCTCCAAGTCGCCACTGGACTCAATGTCCTGAACAATGTATCGGGTGGTGCATGCAAGAGGCAGCATCCAGGAAGCAAAGCAGTGCTAACTCGGCCTCGGCATACTCCTCCTGATCCTCCGGGCATATCTTAAATCTATACAGCAGTATATATGATGCATGCAAGCATGCCAAGGGCCCGACCCAGGGGTCAAAGTGGTCCTGGGCTCACAAGAAATGACAACCAACATCTCAATGGTAAGCTTGGGCCCTGCACCGGAGCTTGCTCGTCCTCGGGGATCTCGGCCTTTTGGCGCTTTTAGAAGCTATAACCCATGAAAGCATGGTGCCGATCGCAATTTGGGCCCGAACATGGATCGGCTCCCCGCCTTCTGCCTGCAAACAATTGGGATTCAACATCACATGGGCTTATAAGTATAGCTGAGGTGCACACATCCTGGACTTCATCGGTGGCTTTTCCCTCCAGCATGCAACCGAACGAGCCAAGCAAAAGTTCCGGAGCAAAGACCCCGGCTGCCTGCATGGGTCCTGGTGATGCATCCTGCCAAGGAACAAGCACACCTATATAGTTGCAGCAAAACTCAAGTCAAGTATAACCCGCCTCCAAGTTCCCTTCAGAGGCGGTCAGCTCCTACACGAAGCGACTTCATATAATATGTGTGCAAAAAGACACAACAGGATCCGAACAAAGGAAGCCTCTATCACGATCATGCTCTCTCTGTACTTGGAGGCCTTGTTGTCCCAGAACATCCATCCTGACGGGGATGCATGTTGATGTAAATCCGAAAAGAAGCACTCAAAGTCTCGCCTTTCACTGGAACCGATTCACTGTCGGAATCGTTCCACCACACCGACAGCTGTGGAGGGTCACTCATGATGTCGATGTGGAAGCCCCCTTTGGTCCAGCGAAGCCGACCCCCACCGGGGACATCGACCTGCCACCGGAACTTCTTCTGTCCTGGCCAGAGTGTTTGGGAACGATCCGGGCGAAGTAAACTTATCTGAGGGGTCCTCGTACCGGCAGCAGGTCGTGAAACTCCATGCCGGCGGTCTGCACCATCTTGTGCTCGTCGTCCTAGGCAAGACAGATATACGATCCATTTATGCAAAGTCTCCAAAAACCCCGACCTGAGGCATGCCACACCATCGCATGGCAAAGCAAGCCATGGCTGCACCGGAAAGCCCACAAGGCCCTCAACCCTTCAAAAAGTGCATGCAGTGCATGCCAGCCTGCACATGTGGCCCATGACCTGATATGTGCATTGCATTGTGGCCCACGACCTGATGTTTGCATGCCACATGCATCAAAGGATGTTTGAAGTTTGCATGCGGCATGCATGCATGCATGCATCGACCCAGAAAAGAGCCTGAATCGGTCCACGATCGAGTGTTTCAACTGCAAATCAGCAACGACATGAAGAGCTGCACACCATGGAACACAGCATGCAAACAGTTTGGCACCTGAGGCATCGACTCACTGACTCGGTCTGCCTCTCTTTTTCTCTTTCTTTCTCTCTCATACATATATGTTTATGTCTCCATATAATACATATATATATATATGTATATAATCTCTGTCTGTCTCTCTCTCTCTCTCTCCTCCATCTCTCTCTCTTTGCTTCTGTTCAATTTTTTATACCCAATCAAGCCGGCCATCGAACTGGGCACCACAAAAACTCACTCATCCTCTTCCTCGCCCTCGCCGTCCTCGTCATCATTATCAGCGGCTTCCTGGTTGTCATCGTTCTTCTTACCCTTCTTGGCAACCTTTCTCTTCTTCTTGGGAGTGGACTCGCTGGAGCTGCACTTTTCCCGCAGGAACTTAATGTTGTCCTCCGTGAATTCCACCCAAACTGAAGACGACCCCAACCCCTCCAACAGCATGGTAATGGACTTGCCATGGAATTCCACCTCCATCGACAAAGGGAGCATGACGGCATGCTTGGACTGTGCTCGAACAGGCTTCTCCTTCTTGGGCTTGGGATTTTCCGACTCCTCCTTCAGGGCATCCTGCAGCAGCATGTTGGCACGTTCTTGTCGTAGTTGCACGAGCTCGTCCCATGCTGAGCATGCCAAGGATCCTGCACTGTCCTTCTTCTGCTTTCTCAGATCTAATGCTTTTCCGGAAAGCAATCTGACACTGGTTCGGTCCCACTTCTGCAGGCAAATGAAAGGAACGTCTTGCACGAGCTTCTGAGTCGGGACGAAGGGAGCAGACTTGCCAAGCTGAACCACATACTTCTGTGTGATGCGAATCTCGTCCATGCGATTCTCGTCCATGCTGAGCTCGACAATGGGACGGGTGAAAGGATGCGAGACTTCTAGAAACACTTGAGAGCGAGCTGGGCACAACAGCATGCCTTCACATCTCCTGCATGCACATGCATGCAGAGCTGCCTGCGAGCTGAAAGCCCTGCAAGCGACACGTACAAAGATTGCAAAGCACTGAAGGCACATTTCATGCTGCACACCACTCAAACCTCTGTGCAGGGAAGTCTTCCCTGAGATCGAAATCGCATGGATCCATGTCTGCTGGGCAAAATGCAGACATGTAACGAAAGCCACACCTCAAGGCAGCCGAGCACTTTTTCATGTATACTTCACATCTACATGCATCTTTAAATATACATATGTACATTTAAGTATATACCGATCTACATCTATGATAAACATATAGATTTAGCTTTAGGTGGCTCGGGCATGATGCCGAGATCGGATGCATCTGCTCTGTGCGCCTACTGCTTGGTTCTCAATCTCTTGGGTGCAGCTGGCATCTCAAGATCATCCCGAGTGGCCTTCTTCGGCATGAACTGGGACAAATGATCGCCTGGCGATAGGAGGATGTTGTTTCGGAGTAGTGGCACCCGGATGTTGCTAGTCTTCGTGCCAGACCAGCTCAGCTCCATGTTGGTGGATCCTGCATCGTCCGTCATGTTGACGAGGAAAAACGGTGAGATGCAGCACTTGCCCGACCCCATATCCTCGTCGCCCTTTGGCAGCTGCACACATGACGAGAGCCAGAATTGGCGATCGTCGAGCTTCCATGGGGTCTGCACTTCCACGGCATTCGCCACAGAGCCTTGGGATTTCAGCCTGTGAATGATCTTCCAGCTCACTGGCACAAGCACCAGTTGGCCTTTGGTGAACTTTTGCTTGACTGTCAAAGCCTTGTGAGGCTTCATTTGCAAGCTGAGCTTGCCGAGCACCCCATCAACATCATGCTTCTGTGCCAATATGTCCAACTCTTTTTGGATGTCTGCGACCATGAGAGCAGCCTGATACTCCAGAGATTGGGAGAAGCCCAGCATGGACAAATCCTCGAGAACCTCTGCTTCCTTCTTTGGGGTGAACAAGATCCACCCACCAGCAAGGAACTGATCGCTGGCAACCTTCATGAAGCCTTTCTTCTGCAGATCCTGCAGTTGAAGTTGGGAGCCCTTGATGTGCTTGATCCGGCACTCCAACTTGTCCGCTTTGCGACGAACAAAGGCATCGACCACGAAGCCTGCATCAGTCAGCAAGTCCTCCGCATTGCGGAGTGACCCATCCGGGTTCAGCTCCCTCATCCTCTCAGCTGCTCCCTGGGCCGATGACTTGCCATCGGCATTTGCTTCAGCAAATGCCGCCCACGGACTCTCCAATCCCAAGAGCAGGCAAGCATCGTGTGCGATGCCTTGGACGGCCCTATAGCTTTTCTCCTGCTCGGCACGAGGAAGCCCAAGGCAGAGCCTCACGACATTCATGTCCACCACTCCCAAGATGTTCACGAAGCTGACATCCCTGAAGACGTCAACACCCTTCTTGACCATGAGCTCCCGAAGTTCGCACAACACTTGGTTCCCCTCCAGAACCTTCTTCTCGCAGTCTCGGGCGAACATCTTCCGAGCTGTGCTTGCGGTGATCCCACCCCCTGACAAAGCCAGCTTCAGCAATGCATGCCGGAAATGAGGGATCTGCTCCTGGCCTTTCTTGAAGTCTTGGGAGAGCACCTCCCAGAACTGCAATCCCAAAGCTCTTGTTTGGCCTGAGCTCCTGACGAAGATCTCGCTTTCTCGTAGAAAGCCGCCGTCCGCCCCCCCGCAGAAGCGGAGGGCGAAACTGTAGAGAGCCGGAAAGCAATCGCCACACGGTGGCTTCGAGCTCAGGGCCACCTTCTTGATGTTCTGGAAGTCCGGGGAGCTTTCACGGCTTGCCAAAGAGAAGATGCGGCGAAGAAGCTGGAGTTCACTCTCACTCTTCTGCAATGTCGCATTCTGTGATGCTTGAACGAGCTGGACAATGCTGGGAAAAGCCTCGCCGACTTCTTTGGAAATGACTCGCCAAGTAAGCCCAAGCTCCACGTGTTCTGCCAGGGCTGCATCTCGAGCCCTGACTTGCTGAAGGCTTAGCATCCCATTCACAGAAAGCTCTGTCGACTCGTGGCGAGCCGAACATGCCACCAGTCTGAGGGCAAAGTTAGTATGAGATGCTGACAGGCTGAGTACTTTGAGGAGTTTGCTGTCCATGGTACCAAGCGAGCCACCGGCACCATCAACCATTCGTTGGTTGTAGATGCGGTGGTCGTCCGAGCCTATCTCGATGCCGATGGCATCCACACGGGCAGGCACAAAGCCCACCTGAGCGATGCTGTCGAGGAGCTGGTGTACGTCGCCCGCATTCAACATCAACCCGTCCCGGTTCTGCGGGTGAACCCCCACTGAAAGTGGGGGTATACGCATCTCTGTCAACAAACCAGAGCGGCGAAGAACGACGAAGAGGTCGGCGACCGACTTCACAAGGAACTCGCCTCCCTCTGTCTTCCGCAGTAGGGCTGCGATTTCCCCGTAAACTTCAGGCGACAGCGCCATTGCACTTTGTTCCACCTAGAAGTACACTGAGTTCTCGAGCAGAGAAACTTCGTCGGTATATACACATGGTCACATGATGGTTTTCTTGCCCTTCTTGCCCTGCAGGCGAACTAAGTATATACTGCCTGCGAGCATGCATGCATCTTATGAAAAAAATATAGTGTTTGCTGGCATGGCTGCCTGTGGAATTAAAGCTTTATTGCCCTGCAGGCGAAAATATACTGCCCGCGAGCATCGATACATATACCAAAAAGAACAGCACCTAAGCACACTTGGCCTGTTTACTTAATTGTGCTAAATGGCACGACCTCAGTTAGCATTAAGTATGCTAACTTGGCTAAGTAAAATATCCATATCTTGTCTATCCTGTCTAATCACTTACAAGCAACAACATCTGATTGTTAAATGACCCCGTCCATTTACTAAACAAGCCATCTCCACTGCTGCAACATAGCCTACTTATAAGTATACTAACAACAACTTAGCCATGATAATAACCATGGTTGCACAAGATACTTAACCATGCTAAGCACTGTAATCATTTATAACCACCCCGCCCTTAGAAGTATGTGGGGTCACCAAGATACCGCTGAGGATCAACTGTCGGCAAGGCCGCCGGGGGACCACCAGGAGTGCGAGGAACTGGATTCTGGGCACTTCGTTCTCGCTTCTCTGCGCCCTGTCTATCATCTACTGACACACCACGGGAACCGGCAGGAGTGCGAGGGATTGGATTCTGGGCACTTCGTACTTGCTTCTCTGTGCCCTCATTTCTCGCGGTGGCTGGCTCCCGTGACCTTGCTCTGGAGCGACCCCTGGACACATGAGGCAGAGACCCAATGTCCTCCGGGAACACATAGTCGTCGAAGGTCTCGAAGCCGGTGCCTTCCAAGGTCTGCAGCAAGCTATGAAAGGTCCACGGTGGCGTCGCAGCATCGGTAGCCTCAGCAATCGCAGCTTCTCTTTCGGATGCATGCCGAAGCTGGTCAGGGCTGCATCGCTTGAGACGGCCATTTGAAATGACCCACACAGTCTGGGATGGCTTTCGGACCATTCCTTGAGCGTCGCTCCGAGTCTCAGTCGCCAACACACGTCCCGGCCCGAACCATCTGCCCTGACCAACTTTTGCAAACCCAAGGCCTGGATGTGCGGGCGTGTCTGCTGGAGGCTGCACACGACGATAAAACACCAGGTCGCCCGGAATGAACTGCACCTTCCTGCGCGACTTCATATTCAAGAGCCGCCCCAGTTGATAGGATGCCTGGGATTTCCGGTATATGTCCTCCGCCGCCGTTCGCACAGCCATGTGGTCATGGAAGCTGTGTCCTGATTCCACGGCGTTCTGCAACAGGGGGAGGCCTTGCTCGCTCTCAAACAGACGCCCATCAACTCCAAAGTCGCGCCCAAAAGCCCATTGGGCCGGGCTAAAGCCCTGCACCCTGTGCACTGTGTTGTGGGCCGCGGCGCAATGAAGAAGAGCACGGTGAGCGCCCACAGGATGGCCAGCAAGAAGGGTCGTGGCATCCTGTTTCATCTTCCTCACCAAAGACTCCACCTGGCCAATCTGGTGATGTGCCTCCGCAGGGCACGGCGTCACCTCAATGCCAATGTCGGCCGCCCAGGCTTCTAAGAGCTTCGAGCGGAAGCACCCCTCGGGATCACATCGAAGCCGATCGGGAAATCCATAAGCCTGGGTCCAGTGCTGCTCAATTGCCAGGATGGCCTCCTCCGCAGTCGCATTCCTGCCGTCCTGGTAGTGCCGGTCAAAGAGCTTAGCAACGACAGTGAAGTGGGTGGCCTCGTCGGTGATCAGCATAAAGTGGGTCACCGTGTCATCGACCCTGATCTCGGCGTTGTCGATCTGGATCACCTTCCATGGCACCTCACTTTGCTGGAGAGAGACGCTAGGAGAAAGGTCCGGGAGGCGCATCTCTTGGCAGTCTGGGCATGTATGTTCCATGGCAATCTTGATGACCTCGTGGTGGGCTCCCCGGGCACGCAGCACCTTTGCCAGAGTTTTGCCAGAGGGATGCCCGGCACGAACATGAAGTCGATGAACCAGTGCCTCTGCCCGCTTGCGGTCAGCGGGGTCCAGCTTTGACTCAAGGAGCGGTTCGTCACTCAGTCCAAAGGCCTGGGCTTCTGCTGCTGCGCCACCAAGGTGATCGGCCTGTAGGGCAAACTCGGCAACGGCCCGGCACAACTTGGGAGGATATCTCGAAGAAACCGACAAGGACCGGGACATAGCAGCCGCAGATCTCCTGGATGACAAGCCCTCCTGCGCATACACAATTGATCTGCGAAGGTCGGGGCTCGTCGACACAATCTGCCATTTCTTCCCGGCTGCCTCGTCAAGAAAGATGGCCACATGTAGGTGCCCTCGTTTCGCAAGCTTCGCCATGAAGCCCTTCATCTCGGGCTCCTTCCAAGCCAGACTGTCCTTAGGCCATTCCCATGCCATGTGGGCACCACGGCGCACCTGGTCCTCAGCAAGCCTAAGGGCGGTCTTGAAGACTTTGCGGCACCTCCTTCTGCGATGCAGGTGAGTCCTTTGGGAATCGTCGGGCCCTTCCGGTACACTGTCCTCAGGCTGCTCAAGGGCTCCACACGGAACTGAAACCCACAACAAAGCCGGAGAACGAGCCCTGGCTGCTTCCAAAGCTTGCTCCACACCGGCCTTCCGTCCAAAGTCGTACTCGAAGGGGCTCATCCTCGCTGAGGTTCCGTGTCGATCTTCAACAGCATTTCGAAGGCCACTCGCTCCGGAAGTTCCGACCTCGAGCACATGCACCCCAGACCGGTGCTTTGGCAGATCAGCCACATCATGATCAAAGCCCGCAAGGATCTCCTTCATGGACTCGCGGATCGTTGCGGCCTGGTCGTTCTGAAGGCTGCCCTCGGCCGCAAGGAAGCCCTCGTCATCGATGATCAGGCCCCCGGGCTCGGGGGATTGACCTTGGTCCACGTCTCCGCCTCGGCATTGGTCAGCGCTTCCTGTTCCTCGGCAGCCTTGGGATTGTTCCGCTTGACACTCTTCTTTGGCACACGCTGTGGATCGTCCTTGGCACTCATTCCCGAGTCGGAGCTTACCGCCTGAGCTGCTGCCTTCACCTTTGGTCGGGCCCCGCGGTCCTTCGGCTTGTCGTTGAGGTCGCCGGCGCGAACGTCCTTCGGGTAGCCGCCGTCCTTCTCCTTCTCGCTGCTCGCCTTCCCAAGGGCCTGGGCCTTCTGAGAGCGGACGGTCTCGAGGCGTCGTAGAAGAGAATCCTCCGCCCCCTGGAGCGCCACCGCCTTGGCATTCAAGGTCTCCTTGGCCGCCGGCTTCCCGGCTGCAACACGCTCCTCCATGATCTCCACTGCCTTCTTCGCGTCCACTGGCAACGGTCCAGCCTGGCGGTAATGAGCGTGAGCGCCAAAGGCCGGCACATAAAGGAGTCGCAGGCGGCACTCCTTGCACACTTCCCAGCGGCCGTGCGCATTGGCCCCCGACTCCGACAGGCTCCCGCGGCCGGCTGCCATCGGAACGTGGTTCCCGTTGCACGGCGGCCCGGCTGTCCTTGGATCGCGGGGATCCGGCCCAACTGCTCTTGACACATCGTACTCGGTCTTTACCTTCTCCTTCGCCTTTGCCTTGGTCTTTGGGGCACCCTTCGGTGCCGAGGCGCTGCTCTCGCCCGGAGTGTGTCCAGGAGCCGACGCCATGATCACGAAGAGGAAGTTGACGGGGGGATTGTTGGGACAGCAGTGTCCCCATCGACTCTCGAGAGGTCTCGTCGGCAGCAGTCATATCGAAAATTGGCACATGACTCGGGACTTCAGGAGGCACACTCTCGAAAGCAACATGTCTGTCTGCTAAAGCATGCTCACACACACTTGCACCACTGGAAGACAGCAAGGCACTCTGCAAAGGAGGGTGTTCGTGACCGGGTGCTTGTTCAGGAAGTTGGGGTTCCGGAGGCTGTTGTGTGAAGACGCCGAAGTTCTCGCTGTCGGGGCCCCCAGGCTCAGGTTGCTGCACATGTCCCGCGCCCTCCTTATATCCGGACAAGACCTGGCTCAAGACGGTTCCGGAGAAACTTTGGCCGGCACCGGGTGTGCGCAACCAATCGTGCGCCAGATCTAGCAAAAGGTGACCTGACGCACTCTCCTGGAGGCCTATGGTAACTCCAGGGTCAACGGCCTTGAACACTATGGTCTTGCGTTGGAAGTTGATCTCAGCACCTAGCTTCTTCAAAGTCCGAATGCTCAAGAGGATCGGGATGCGGGGCACGTCAAGCGCAAAGACACCGAGGGAGATAGCATTGCCGCCCAGGGTCTGAGGAACCTCTACATAGGAAGTGGCGGTCTCCTGCTGGGCGTTGCCAAAGCGAAAGCTTCGGCGGGCTTCCGGGTACACTCGGACGCTCTCCATTCCATAGCGTTGGCGGCGCATCGCCACCACAGCTTCGATGGCATCAAGGCTGCCAACCGTCTCCGTGGCCCCGCTGTCGATCACAGCGAACCCTGGGTGTAACTGGCCGGTCACAGACATAGCCGCCTCCATCTGGAAGTTGCCGAAGGCGAAGTCGTCCTGGGGGTTGCCGGCAATCACGTGCATATAGCACAATGGCATCTCGGCCTGCTCGGTGATCTGGGTGTTCCCCTGCACAGCAAAGGCCTCAGCACTGGATCCCGGCTCAGCGGCGTCATCACCGGGCATCACCATGAAGGTCGGCGCCTCGCTCCACGGGCTGTCGCTCAACAGGTGGGCAGCTCCGGCCCCTTTTCCGGAACCGCGCTTCGGACACCGACGAAAATCATGGTCCTTAGCACCACATATGAAGCACCCCGTGTACGAGGAGCTTCCGGGCTTCTGCCCGCCATCTGCCGCCATGGCCGCCGAAGGGGAAGAAGTCGAAGAAGCCGGGGTGTTTGGCCCTTTCTTTCCTTTCCCTTTTCCTTTTCCGCCGAACGGCCCTTTGCCTTTTCCTTTGCTCTTGCCCTTGCCCTTGGGGTTCAGCGGGTAGAAGCCACGGGCCGTGTTCCTAGCAGCCACCAGTTGCCGGGATTCTTTGAACGATCGCACCTTATCCTGGTAGAGGGTCAAGGCTTCCTGGAGCTCCTTGCCGACCGCCGGGTCCACAGCCATGGCCTCATTCACCTCAAACCACGGCTTGGCGTCCGACCAGTTCCACCAGACACCTTCCGGATCTTCGGTCCACCAGTCTCCGTCAAGGTAGCTCCAGTACACCTCAGCGTCGCCATGCATACTGCACCACGTTTCCGGTTCCTCCTCAGCCGAGAAGACCGGATGCACTTCCTCGGGCAAGCGCTCGCCGACCCAATGCACATTCCCTTGGGAGTCGTCAGCCGGGAGGTCGTCAAGAAGCAGACCCCACGAGCCTTCCTGCTCAACCCAGTAAGTACGACGAGGCCCACGGCGTTCTTCTGCTTGAAGAAGGTCCTCCTCCTGGTCGCGAAGGGCCTTCTCGATGAGGTCAAGGTCCAGCTTGTTGTTGGTGGCGGCGAGGACGGACAGCCGAGCATGCGAAGGAAGGTGAGCACGACGAAGGAGGATCCATCCCAGGACTTCCTGGGGCAAGGCATCGACCTCCTCCAGCTGGAAGCGCTCCCACTCGGGCTCCGGCTCATCGTCCTCATCGCTGTCCTCCCGACGCCACTAACCACCAAAGTGTCGCCGGCCGGGCGAGCTCCAACCATGCTGGCCTTGCCCATTCCACCAGTCCTCCCACTCAGCCGCAGTCCAGCCTTGGTCACCACGATGGCTGCGCTCGCTCGCGACCGGTGGGTCCTCAAGCGGGTTGATCGGGTGCACCTCTTCATCAGCTTGCGGCTCGGGCTCCCCAGTGGTGTCGCTCCGCCTGTTTTTGATGGGGAGGCCAGAGCTCGATGCCGGAGGCGACGTGGCTGGTGCCGCCCTCCTTGGCGACCCGGTGGTGGTCTTCTTCGGAGATCCTCGGGCCCTAGCCAGCGCACGCTGGATCCGTCGTCCATTGAACCATCCGAGAGCCAGGCTGCCGCCTAAGACGGACAAGGAAGTCCTCCAGGCGAGTTCCCAGGTCGGGAATTGCCGAGCGGCCCAGGCGAGTCTCCAGGTACTCAAGAAGATAGGTAGCACCTTCACGCCCCTGAAGCCGGGCGTGATCAAGATCGCCACTCACATCCCAGGCGCGTCCTGACAGCCGGCTGGCCAACTCAGCTCCGACAAGCTTCCGCTTCTTCGACGGCGTGCGCTCCCAGTAGAGCCTCACCCTTCTCACATAGGTGTTCCAACCTGCAGCTTCACCATCCCAGGAAGGAACTTGATCACGGCCGCCGCGTTCCATCAGCCTTCTCGGAAAAACGGAGGGGGGCAGCACAATGCCCTGGATCTTCGCAGCTCTCCTTTCTCGCACGAGCCTTACCCTTCTCAGGGCAGGCTCCGCTACCAATGTTGGTAGCACGACAGCTCCTAGAGCTGAAACCACAAAGCACTGCTTCCAAGCGCACCAGCACAGCACTCGTTCCGCAGCGCGGTCTTTTCCTGCGAGCCCTCACACGGCTCAACGCGTAGCTTCCATGGCTTTCTAAAAGCCACAAGGCTGAAGGGATCCCTCGAGAGGAAGCGCAGCCAGGAGAAAGAGTGGGCGAGCTGCATGTCGGAACCTGCACAAGACATGACTCTTCAGAGGCTGTCTCTCCTTCGGAGAAAGCACCTGCATCTCGCGCATTGCTGCTGTCGCATCACCGCCTTGCCGACGCGGTATGATCTCACCCTCCCCAGTGCCCTGTTCCGGGTGCTGCTCCTCCGGCGCCTGCGCCTGCCCTTGCCACTCGCGCCTCGCCACTGCCGCTGCCATGGACTGCTCGACCCGCTTGGCGACCACCGGTCCGCGTGCGCCACATCCGGCGTGCTTGCTAGCCGAGCTCTCCCGCTCGAGCACGCTGTCGCCCGAGTTTGCCGCGAGGCTGGGGCGCGGGTCGCGAGGAATGTGCGCCTCGCCCACATCAACCTCGACGCGCCAGTCGGTGATGAAAGGCGCATCGAGGTCGTCGCCAACGGCCTCCCTCTCTGGCACGGCTCCCAGCTCGCACTCGACGCCACCATCGTCTCCCCGCTTACAAGGCGAGGCGAAGCCCATCCGCGAGCCGATGTGCAGCCGGGCTATGCAGTCGAGGCTGCCGCCAGGCGTAAACGCCGGGACACCTACCCCGAGCTCGCCCGGTGCCGACGTTGTAGTTGGTGTCGAGGTTGGAGGCAGGTTCGGCGCTGAGGCTGCCCAGTTGCTCCGACTCCTGGCGCGCCAGCGAGCCGAAGCCGTCCCTGCCCACCTCCGCCCGACCGCCATCAACGCCTGGGTAGCGCGCTGGTCTGGCCTCCTTGCAGTCGCCGCGCAGCGAGCGTACGCTGCCTCGCTGCTTGAACTCCCTCCTGCTGCCGAGCTCAGCGAGGGCACTGAGCCCGACCTGCATGAGGTCCTCGCTGACGCCAGGTGGCTCCAGGAGGTCCCGGCAAGCCGCTTGCCCCCACGCTAGCTGCAGTGTGGTGCCTTGAGTGCACCCTCTTCAGTGGTAGGCAACGGTAGGTCATCAAACTACTCTAGGTCGACCGGACACGTTCTGCCGTCGCAAAAAGGTGCGCCGAAAAAAAACCAAAAAAAACTGCAGGCTCTAAGCCTAAAGCAGAGCATACACCGCAAATCCTCCCTAAGCCCTTGTCGACTCGAAGCTTTATACCTTATAACCGTAAACCCAAAATTCAATAGCTTAAGCTAAACCCCAAACCCCAAAACCCCACAACCACCCCACAGGGGGAAGAGGAACCCCACACCCCACACCACAGGGGAGGGGGGGGGCCCCACCCTATATCCGGACCATTGACCTTTGGGGGGGGAGGGGGGGGGGGCTGCGGAGCGCGTGACCATACATACCCTGGCCCCGAACTTAGTCACGCCCGACGCAGCCGTCTGGTTGTCGTCGGGATCGGCAAACCTATATCTAGACCGCAGCCCTCGATGTCTCTTCGCAGCTTTTTGGACCCGAGGTTCGAGGTGGCCTTGCTTGGTCGTGTGCTACGAGCGCGGGCCTCCAATGCGCCTGCGTGCCTTTGCCGAGGCGGCGTGTGTACACCGGCGGAGTCCCTATATCTCGGTTGCGTCGCAATGCACGGTCGCCGATTCATTGAAACCCACCTGGCCCTCTGCAGCCACTATCCTGATAACTTGGGTCTCAGCACAAAGTCCTTGAGCTCGGCAGTCGGTTCTCGCATCAGGCTCGATGGGCGTCATTTGCATCCAACGCATGCGACCCCCTTTCACAAGGCAAAGACCACGGCGAACTCACAGCCACAGGTGCAAAGAGGCCATGTGCTGTGCGTGTCAAACCAAGAGGAGGTCGCATGCGGGGTTGTGAAGCTGAGTCGTCGGCAACTCCGAATCGAAACGCAAAATCAGCAACGATTGGCAGCGACATGCCTCAACGAGACCACGAGTTCGAGCCTGCATGGTGCCCGTTGGTGCCCGTGCAAGGCTTAAGTTTCCTGCGCAACCAACACATATTGTAGGCGGCCCTGCGTAGCCTCGGTTGCAACCGCTGTGCGGCCTTGCAGCTTGGCTCACCAGGAAAAGGCGCAACACGCCACAGGCCAGGCATGCCGCATGCCGCGCTTGCGAGCTTTTCCTGTCGAGGAGTGAGCCGCCTGCGACCAGTGCCGATGCATCGGCAACCTAGGCTGGAGCTGGCTCCCGGCGACGAAACTGTGGACACGAGTGGCTCGCCTTTGTGGCCGTATAGCTCGGAGAAGTGGGAGATAGAGTTCTCCACAGCACAGGTCCGCGAAAAAAGAAAGGATGCGATGTAGGCGGCAACGGTTGGATCCCGAGATCGTAAACGAACAGCGTTTTTCCATTGTTTCTAGCTTTAATTGGCTTTTGAAGTCGAATATCGCCGAACGCAGGAGATATGACAAGTGCTCCGGGCGGGTAAACAGATCGGCGCGCCCGCCGCATGTGGAATTTGCGGTTAGGACATGTTAGAACAAGACGGGTGGGATGAGGTCCACACACCCAACCCTGCATCCACGTGATGTGCCAAATGCAGAACTTTCTGTATCAGGCTGGAAGCCAACCTCCTGAATCTCCTGAACGGTGCTTGTCGACGCACTGCGGCGTGGGAAATGGGGCGGCCAAAAAACAACAAAACGATAACAAATGTCTGCCAAATCTACAAAACCGACGAAACCCGACAACCACATGCAATTTCTATCTTCACCGCTTCACTTCCGCATCTTCGTGGGAAGAGTGGCATCTGACTAGAGTCCATTGTGCAACTGCACGTAAGTTTGCCCATGGTCTGTTTTTTTAATGATGCTACGTCCAGCTCAAGCATCATTCCAGAGTTGTGCGCAACTCCCTCACCGTACGCTGCTGCGTGGCATTCAGAGGTTCGTTCAGCTTTGTGTTCGTTCTGGCCGCCAACCTTCAAAATGCTGCTGCATGCGACGCCCAGGCATCATGGGTGTGGGCCAATCGAAATGTGCTGCCTGCTGTGGCGACAAAGACGAAGCAGGATCGGGCATTCTCATTCCATGCGTGGTGCAAGTCGTAATTATGTAGAGTTATGTGGAGCCTTGAGTCAAGCGTGTCGGCGTGGTGTGATGGCAGATCATGGTTCTCAGGTAACGACGTTTCCATTCAGCCACTTGAAGGGAGTGGTCTGGCGGGAACAGAGGAGGTTGCGGAAACGCTTGGGGCTTACACCCCATGCTATGCCATGGCACGGCAGATCTTTGCGAGTGTTTACGGTTACTCTGGCGACTTAGCCGCTTCAGCCATGTACCGAGGAAGCGTGCGCCGAGCGCAGAAGAAAACCCCAACAAGGCCAGTCAATGTTTGCAAAGGTTTTTCCTTGTGCATAGCCAGAGGCAAGCACGAGCTCGCCCACTGTGGGTACGGATGGGTTGCCACGTTGGTAGAGTTTTGGTTGATCCCTCGCATTTGTATGTAGTCTCCGCAGCTTAGTGGCCACAGCGCAGTGTTGCCACACTCGCACCCCAAGACCACACCCGAACTTGAAGCCTTAAACTCGCTGCAAACCCAAAGCACCGAGCTCGAAGCCCCAGCCCAAATGCTAAACCTCAGAAAAGGCTCTCAGCCCCAAGCTTGTGGTTAACATTCCTGTCATTATCATAGGCGTGCCAGGTGGGTGACAAAATTACCATCATTCTTGTTGTCATTACTACTACGAGACTACGAGTATTGGTACGATTAAATACTCTTACTATTACGACTACATACGACTACTATATCTTTGCTTCGCGATCATTCTGCAATGCAAGAGGCAAGAAATGTAGCTGTTGCTATTGTTATCATGAGAAGGTTTGGAGCCCCGGGCTGTAGATTGCAAGGATCCTCTGGGCCCTTCCTCGAGCGGCGGGGCTCCGCACCTCTCAGAGTTTATAAATGAATTGAATTCGTCCCAACACCTGCACGACAAGCAGTTCCAAAGACAGCTTGCATGTCGGAAACCCCTGTTTCTGATCAGTGGCCAGAAAAGTGCAACCCCACGCTAGCCATCTCAGTCGTGGGCTGCTGAATTGTGTTTAGTTTGTGTGGAAGCTCCAGCAAGGCTTGGGTGTGAACCCCATATGTCCCTTGCCGTGCGACTCTGCAAGCTGGTCCGGGAGAAAAGGGACAGGAGAGCATGCTGGGCGATAAGCGGCTACATCCGCATTCCTGAATAGGGCACCCACTGCGCGCACAATGTATACACTGTAGATCCATCCCACTCCTTAAGCCGCTTATCTTGAAAATGGCGAGGTTAGCTACGAAAGTAATGCCGCTTGCTCAGAAAATTCTTCAAAATTCGGCCGGTCATTGAGAGCGGCAGCTAGTCAGGACCACGCAGCACCATGGATTCCGCGATATGCAGGAACGATGCCGGACGGCACGCAAAAACACACCTCTGACCGACCTCAGTGGCATGTCCACGCCCCGCATAGTTCGCGATTTTTGCCAACAACCCCTCCCTGCCATGTTTGCATTCTCAGGCAAGAAGCCGCGACACTTCAACACTTCCAGTACTTTCCGGTCAAAAGAACAGTCTTGATGGAGCTGCACATGTGAAACCTCTTTCCATCCTGGCTTGTTTTCGGGTGCTAACTTGAAGGGACGCAAACGCACAGTTGACCCCTGTTTCCGTGGCTTTTTTTGGAGCATGTATAGAAAATGGCCACGAGTTGCACAAGCTCCGATGCTTCGTGCTGGGTTTGAACGTCTGGAGCGCGACTATCAAGATTCGGCTCGTAGGGTCGTAGTTCAGATTGTCGAATGCCTGGGAGAGAGAGAAAGAGCGAGAGCGAGAGTTCAGATGAACAGTCGTGTCTTGTCCGATTGCAGGCGAAAGCAAGTGAACAGGTTCCTGGGCAGCAATACATGTCCTCATGTTTCTGCGTAGCTGCGCCTGCTCAGCAAGCCTTACGTGAGCACCGGCCGGGCCATGGCCAGAGCACCTCTAAGGCAACACTGAACTTCAAAGATGATGCGACCTACACAGGCATAGCCCACATGATCATACACATCAGAACCTTTTCTGCGCGTGGATTGCTACAAGATTCCGGCTTTCTTCATATCTCTTCACTCATCACGACTCTTGGCAGGAGGAGTCGTGGACGGCAAGCGTGACGGATATGGCTTCTCGGTTGCACGGCACCCACGCCATCAAATTCCGAAAGCGGAATGTGTTTTGCATCGCAAAAGATCAGCAGCTGCTGTTGCGGCATGCATCAGCTTGAACAACCACGCCGCTTCCCTGATAACACAACGGCGGAGACCTAACGCAACAGCGGCACTAGTCATAGCAAAGGCACTCACTATGGCTTGGGCCAAGGATTCGGTGGTGCGAACTGAACTTAGCGCACTGATGTCTGCCGATGCGAGCTGCCTACTCCTTCGAGCTAGTTAAAGTCGTCACGTACAAGTACCTGCCTGGTCAGGTGCCGGCATTAGCCTGCATCTGCCTGCAGATCTGCGATGCTCTGTTTTAGCGAAACAATGCGAAACCTAAAGTAGTGACACGGGGCAGGGCTAAAAAGGCAACAACCAAAACATAAGCATCATCATTACTATCACCATCACGTATGTATATATATATATATATATATTTATATTTATATTTATATTTACATACGCACACACACACACACAGAACCAAAACCCTTGAGAGCAAACATGTGGATACACAGGATCTGCATAAATCTAGTTCCTCATACAGACACGCACACCAACAGCACCACTGAGACCAGCTTTGTTGGAAAATGTCAGGAAACGGCTTATTCACTTGTTCAAAGTACCGCTGACCTATGACCTTATGCTTCCGAGGAGCATACAAAAGTCCCACCGAGACGCCTGGTGCTGAGTTGCGTCCGATTTGTTTTAAGAGCCTGTGGCACCACAAGCAATTCGCGCGTGCATGTGCATCGCGCAGCAACCTCACATAAACAATCTTGATGGCGATTTGCAGCAGGTACGAAGGTCAGTGGAAAGATGTCGGGCACCCAGCGAGATGGCAGATTTGTTGTGACTCGGGCATGCCACATGTTCGCAGCAAGCTCTCTTGCTCTCGGCCACCGCGAGGACAAGCAGAATGGAGATGGCAAGCACACATGGAGTGATGGACGATCATACGAAGGCCAGTATGTGAGACTTGGCACGCACTGGATCTTATGTTGTCAGATAGAAGTCGAGTCTTGCCGTTCTGGTGCGATAGAATGTAGCTCGTGAGAGATGGGAAGACAGGAACGGACGTTTCTCCGGAAAGGGAAAGATGGCCTCTTGACATGCAGCGATACAGCAAAATATTGAGTCTGAGTCGAAGCCTGTCAAATGATTTGCCTGTCGAGTGCTTGCCTGGGAAGCACGGAAGACTGTCGACAGTCCCCAGTCAGCAAACAGTCCCGCCTTGATGGATACTAGTGCTCTGGTGCTGGAGGTTTGGAGGACAGACAAGGCGGGCGACAGAGCATGTTGAGAAAGCATTCTTAGCCCAAGTCGAACTTCCAGCGATGTTCTTTCATCTCGAACTTCCAGCGATGTTCTTTCATCTATGACACCCCCTGGTAGGGCACTATGATCTACGAAGGACCGGCAGCTTGTGAAGCCTCGTGAACATGATTGTCACCGGACACACTGACTTAGAGCCACGTGTAATATCCAAATTTCAGCGTTCTGCCCCTACACAGAATGCCATTTGCCGAGAGGTTTATGATTCCGCACAAGTTGCACACCGTAGCACAGGAGACTACTTGGATGATGCTAAGCACGGCTCGGGCAAGTTCACGTGGCCAAATGGAAACGCATCTCTGCTTAAGAGCCTACAGCAGTTTGTCTCTATGATTGCTATAGCTTCCTGTCACCTCAGGTTTATGAGGGCGGATGGCAGAACGGAAAGCGACATGGAAAGGCGACCTTCATCACGCGCCTTCCTCAGTGTTGCTAGTGCCTTCGCAAGGCTTGCGCGACATGAAGACGTTGTGATTCAAGCAGTCTGCATCGCTGTGCAGTGACGAGCTGTGCCGTGCAGCCTAGCCCAGTTCATCGGCACAAGTAGAGTGGATTGGAGTTCTGTCGCCAAAAATTCAGGTCCACTGGAAAGCAGAAGGCGGGGTCTCTGACTGCCGAAATAAGCTGACTGTTGATGGTTGCTGCCCCCATCCCATCTATGGGGCTGTTGGCGCAACCACCTCGGAATGCTAGAGTGTTGCTTCACGTGTGCTGCACAGACAGGCAAGTAAAAGGGTGTGCAAACTTCAAAAACCGGAGTGGGGTGTTTGCAGTCACAGCAGTCGACTGCTTGTCCACGCCGGGCACGTGGCCAACACAAGAAGAAAATTGGAAACCAGCGCAAGAGTGTACCCTTAGATGGAAGGCAGCAATCGAAGGCACCGAAATGAAATGGAGCTTGCAGGAAAAGCATGTGGCACTGTGCGACCCATCACCAGTACAAACATGTACGAACAAGATGCTCAGCAACCTATCGGTTGAGCAGTATACTCCTGGAAAAAATGAATAGGGCGCACACTCCTTTTCGCAACCTGTAAAGCCTCAGACGGTGAGGAACCGGACACAGCTTCGCGCGACCACATGAGAGGTCGGCTTCTGGCACGACGACAAGTTTGTGAAGTGGGAAGGTGACGATGCCGAACCTTCGCAAGCATGAAGCTCGCAGTGAAACCTGTGCCACTTGGTGAGCGCTTCGTCATGTCGAGACCTTAGCGAGTTGTGATGTCTTTCAAATTGACATGCCGCTTCGCCCAGGCGACAAGCCCCCAAAGAGGGCTTGCGCTCTGCAAAATGCCAGCAAAAGGTTAGGCAGATGCTTCAATGATTGCTTTGCAAGCGTTGCACCTGCGTAGCTACAGACACTTTCCAGTTTTTGGCAAGCGCCGGTGCTAAAGACTCGGCGATGTAGAACCCGCGCGAGTGGGGCTGCAGACTATCTGCACCTAAATGGAAACTTCCAGTCGAATCGTTGAGAGTAAGACTATCACACCTTTTTTTTGATTTGACCAGCACATGAAGTGCGACCCGATGCAACCTGCAGCTACTCTTTGTTCACGCCTGAAGTGCACATTGTGGGCAAGGCCCAGCGCCTTTGACACAGTAGTCGCGCTTGTAGGCATGCTTCGAACTGCCTCTCTTGTTTCACTGCAGACAGGCTGGCATATCTTCTTTTCATGCTTCTGCATAATTCCCTCATTGAAATTACTAAGTTCGTTCGTGTGACAAGCCTGTCTGCACCTGCATACCTGCTGCCCGATTTGCCAAGTGCGTGGGGCTGCCGTGAAAGTCAAGTCGAGCCGCAAATCTGCAAGCGGCCTCGACAACTCAAGAACCTGGGCATGAGCCCGAGTCAAGAGAGCTGGGACAACATGTAGCCGACCCATCCAGGGTATTCACGCAAAGCCATGGATGTGCTGTTGGCTAAGAAGGAGACGGAGAAAGTTGTCGATTGCGGACCGAAGACTCGGGGTCGTGCGGTGAACGGTTGTCATCCATCGAGTGAAGAGTCAGCCCAAGTAGTGCACATGCTCTGTGACGTCAATGATGATGTAGCAGCAGCTGAAGTGCACATCCTGATGCTATTTTACAATATCAAGTATATTCGCCAATAGATGTGAATAGCATGTTGTTGAACCTGTTAATGTGTTTGATGGAGATTTTCCAGCTGATGTGACGGGCTTTTGCTCCAAGAGCCAAAGTGCCATGGCCCAGACAGTCTGCGACAATGACCTGGGAGATAGTGTCGAACACTTGCGCATGCCAGAACATGCTGCTCCTAAGAAAAGGCCTGCTTGTGCGCAACCTCTGCAGCCACGGCTGAAACCGAAAGCAGACAGGAAGAAGTAACAGTAACAGAAAGCTAATGTCCGTCAAAAATGTCGCCTGTGACTGTGACCCTTGACTTGAATGAATCAGCTTATCTTTGCCCGGCCGCAAGCCTGTTTTATTGACGCAGGCACGGTGTGGTATCCTGGATGTATCCTGCTTGCGCGCTAGCTATCCTCAGCCTTAGACTCGGCAGTCAAGTTTATGTGGCTTCAGACATCGTCCTAACTTTTCAAGACCTGGAAAGTGCGAGGATGGGCTCTGCGAAGATTGGCAGGAACTGCGCACTTTTCGTCTCCCGGTTGCTCCCAA